>JAWDEX010000001.1:7964248-7984927 GCA_035221805.1 Trichilia hirta | reverse complement strand
ACACTCTTTTGCTAAACCTTGAGTTATTTCTAATTGGGAGGATCTCTTTTATTACTTTTCATCCAAAAATTTTAGATTTAAAGAAAAGGAAGAGATTCTATAAAAAAGACTACCACTCTCCTTCTATCAAATTGTCGCTTGATGAAGTGATAATTCAGGCTTTTAGTTCATTCCCCACAAACGGCGCCAACTGCTAATGCCTAAATTTTTCAGAGACAGAAGATTTAGCACATCACACAGATTTATTATTACGATCGACGTAGAACCTTCTCGAGGACTATCTAAAATAAAAAAAAAATGAGTTAAGAGTGAAGCCGGATTACCAACAAATAAACTCCGACGCTCAAGTCAGCGAAATAGTGCAGGGCCAAAAGAAAAGAGAAAGTACTTGTGTTTGAGTATTTTATCGACCCGAGAGACTAGACTCAAAAAATATTTGTGGGTACAGTATCTATTTCTTAATTGCTCAAAGATGGCCCTCTCTAAAAATTCTAAGATAAGGAGAAGAATCAGAAGTCTCAGCAGAAGTTCCGAAAGAATCCTGCTACATATATTGCTTTCACCCTTTATAGGGCCTCTATACGTGTGAGCATCGGAGAACGAGAATTTGATTAGACAGAAGTAGGTATGGTTGTTGGGTCAATCTTTTCACCACTCTTTTACGTTAGATTTAGTGTAACAATGAGTGCCTATAACTTACTACGCATGGCGCTACTTAATGTGGTGGGACGCCTAAACAGTTACTTGAACAGTATATTTATCGGTCTCATCCTTAACTTTTATTTTTGGAAGAGGTGTGGGGTCGTCTCGATAGTCAAGAAAGGATCGCCACAGTAATTAAGGTGAATCTCGAGATACCGAAGCGATCATGCCGAACTAAACTTTCTAATTTGTGAAGTCTTAAATCGAGAAATTTTAGCTCGAATCAATCTAGGTCAGTAAATATCATCAACATTGGTCTTAAGTTTTCCGGCTAATCTCGAAACTCAAAATGCTGGTCAAGGCATTGCTCAAGAGAGTGAAAACAGGGGAGTCGTGCACACAGGATGGCTTCGACGGCATCTCACTTTAGGACACAACAGCATGGGCTGTTTCTTTTCTCACTAAGATTTTAGCGGTTCTATCTTGATCCATTGATAATGAGATTCGGCATATTCGCTGTTTCCTTATTAATAGAAGCTTTCATGAATTAGTAAGAAATAAATAACATACTCTGTCTTAAATTTAATTTCAAAAAATGTGACAATTACTGTACAAGAGGAAATGATAAAGATTTAAATGCTTGAGACAAATACCAAAAGACTACCGGAGTAATTATATGAGAACTTTGTTCCATAATATCTAACAATCAATTATTTCTCTGTAATTTCTAAGAAGTCATTTCGAAGCCAAAGTTGCTGCAAGTAACAATCAATCATCACAAGCCCCTGAATAGGTTAGGACAAGATTTAAACATAACAATAATCAAAGAATATTTACATGAAATTGAAATCATAAAAAAACAAACAAACAAAATCACTCACTCATTTATAGTTTTAGTTATCCATATCACTCCTACTTTTGAAAATTTTACAGAATATTATATATAATAGCATGCTCAACGTACTTGTTATGGCTAAAACCCAGTAGAATAAGTCCAGCCTAGCTTTGCTCATATCATCCGAAAACCAGCTCTGTCCATTTCTTGCAGTGCTGAAAATTTCAATCACTGAGATCAATAAGGCACTCAGAAAACTTCCCACCCCAAAAACACTTGTATATAAAGCAAACGCCATGGTTCTCATTCTTATTGGTACTTCATTGTAGAAGAATTCTTGCATTCCAACCACGGTGAAAATGTCGGAAATGCCCAACAGAATATATTGAGGTAGTAGCCAAAATATACTGAGTGGCACTGTTTCTGGATGTTGTTTGCTCATCTGCATCCTCTTTGTTTCCACTACTGCAGCTATAACCATGGCTATAATGGAAAGAAACATACCAATTCCCATTCTTTCCATTACGTTGATTCCACTTTCACGACGAGTTATAATTTGTACAATCGGAATCAAAACCGTGTCGTATAATGGCATTAAGGTTATTATTGATACTGTAATCGCACTTTGAAGCGTAGCTGGTGGAATCTTAAAGTTGCTCCCAATTTTTCTCTCCATGGTCATGCCTTGTTTAGTAAAGAATGTAGCAGGTTGTTGAAAAATGACCGCAAACATGAGCAACATTGTCCAAATAGGCAAAAGCCTCATCACTATTCTTGCATTTTCAACGAGGTAACTTCCAGTTTCTGAACGACAATTCAACTGCTTATGGATGCTCAAATTTTGATCCTGGCAGAGAGGCTTCCCTTGCATTCTATCACCAAGTAAAATATACAATTATCAGAAATCAAACTCATGTACACATTATGAAGTTCAATAAGAATTTACACTTACTCAAGCTCCACGGCATCAGATTTCTCAATCGGTAGTATGGTTTGGTTCTTTAATTTTGATGCAGCTGCTTTGATGGCTTGAGCTATGTTCTGAAATGGCTTACTATGATTAATCTCATTTGGTTTATATGTATAAATCTGGTTTCCGGATGAGAAAAATACTATTGACGTAACCATAGCAATTGATGGAATGGCAAATCCTAGTACCCAACCAAATGTATCTTGGATGTAGGACATAACCGTGACACCCAAAAGGCTTCCACTACAAACACCAAAATACCACCATTTGAAGAACAAACTCTTCTTATTTGATTTCTGATTTTCTTTGCTCGTGGGCAATTCTTCATCGGTATCTAGTTGATCAGCTCCAAACGCTTGCAAAGATGGATTATATCCACCTTGACCAAGTGAAATCAAACATAGGGACCAAAAGAGGGAAGAAGAAGAGCTTATCGGGTTTGCAGGAGACCATGCCCAAGCAAAGGCTGTGGATGTCAATACCACAAGCCCCTGAAAACCGAAGAACAGGGAATTATATCAAAACCATAATAACTACATAAGAATTTTAATCATTTCGGTCTTTGAACAATATCTGTTACGATACATGTAATCCTTGTTTACGTTTCGTCTAATAATCTGATTGATCTTAATAATTTTTAAAATATCCATTAAAATCCCAAATCACTATATACTTACTCTTCAAATTTTATATTATAATAATTAATTAAAAAAAACATTGTTATACTCTAAAATTTAATAAAATAAACAAAACATAATATATTAATGATATAAAATTTAATAATATACCACAACTAAACTATAAATTTATTTATGGTATAATATATTATAAAATAAATAAATAATATGTAATATGTAATATTTTAAACATTTTTAATTGCTAAAGTGAAAACTAACAATTAATTTGTAATTACTATTTTTAATATTATATATTCATATAGGTTTTCATTTGAACTAATAATATCTTCAAGCACGACAATATTATATTTTTATTTAAATTATAAAATATATATACATATATTAATTTTATAAATTTAATAATTAAAATTTAAAAATTTAATGTACTATTAATACGCCTTAAAAATATATTATATTAATTTTATAAAATTTTAAAAGTCCAATAATTATTTTCTCTAACTGATTATATTATATAGGATTAAAAAGTTATTGCATTAATGAATCAAGATTTTAATGAATATTTTTGAAGTTATTGAAATTAATTGAATTAATAAATTAAATATTAGACATTTATATGTCTTTTTTTGTTTAATAAAGTGTAAAATCAAAGAATATATTTATAAAAGATATCAATAAATCATATTCTTATTCTACCATTAGCCTTTTTGCACACCGATTTTATCGTTGGCTTTTTAAAATCATTGACAAAGACAAGATCACTCAGATTATTCTCTTATTTATCAATATATTTCAATTTATTTTTTTTGGGAAATTTCAAATAATCTTAACCCAAAGTTCAAAATAAACTAACATAATTCAAACTAATTTAAATCTACTTAATCTCTTCCAAAAATTTTACCGCATATATAGTTTTTTTTTATTTTATAAAATTAATAATAATTATTTATTTATCAATTATCAATTAGATGCATTTAATAATTAAAAATTTAAATTAATATCAAATTCTGGTTCATTAAAAAAAAAAAAGGACATTGGCTACTAAAAAGTTAAAATTCACAAGGAATAGTAGGTCCTAATAATTAACTTTTAATTAGTTTTAGTGGACACGAAAGTCGAAACCTGAGAAATAAGTGAGCGGCAGATGGAGATAATGACATGGACGACATGACCTCAACAGTTCGTAAAACGCATTCCACGTAGACATTCACTAGAATCTACGAGTTGTGCATGACTTGACAACAAATTTAATTTTGTCTGCCAGAACATTGTTAATGATTTATGACTAGATTCACCCTACAAGTGAACAAGAATTCATTTATCGTTGAGTCACGGTCCATATACTACAAGGAATTATAAAACTACAGCAAGTTATAGAATCAATCATTTTATTAAAGAATATGATAAGTTACTAATTTGTCACACGAAACAACATATTACAAGTTATGACAGAGACATTATCAAGAATTATTTTTAATTATCGTATTTTTGTTAAATTATAAAGATATATATAATGGGCAGACACTTAAACTTATTATATTGGATTACTTCTAGTTGATGGCTACCAATTTTTACTGCAATTCAGGACACCTAATTTAAGAAGCAAGACCACCAACACCAAATATAAAAATATTGATGAGAATAAATTTTAATATTTTAAAAGAACAAGAATGGTGGACTGACCACTACATAGATAAAAGAGAAGGCAAGTATGGTGGAATATCGGTCCCAATAAGAGTCCGCCATCGGTGCTATCAGCAACGGCAACATGGAGGTGAATCCACACCAGCTGTTTACAGTCTTTGCAGCAGAAGAGTTGCTCAATTTCACAACATCTGTGAGGTAAGTTACGAGATTCGACGACACTCCTTTGAACGCAAACCTCTCTTTACCAGCAATAACTAGGAACAAATGAAAGGTAGAAAATCAATAACAAGCTTGTAATTCAATTGTTTAATTAAAAGTAGAAAAGAGAATAATCCTGATTTACCTATAAGCACAGCACATGATTTGCCGAGCCCCATGATTATGTTGGCTGGAATCAATTGCAGGGCATAAAAAAAAAACAGAGCAAAACAATAAAAGAAAAAGCTTATGTTGCCATTTCTATCCAAATCTCTGTTGTCTTTCTTTCACCTCAAATCGGCCAAATTACCCATGTAGAACAGACTTAATCAGCACTGGGTTGGCTGACTCCTTTCCCATTTAAAAGGGCGTGGATGTTTTCAATCGCCTAATGGAGCACTAAGACAATCAAATCAAAAATAAAGTTTGTGCATCATATCTTTGTACTGCATCATCCAAGAAGAAAAAGGTGGAAGCGCACTTTCAGTTGGAAATGTTGTCACGGACATTTTTTAGTGAAGAGTGTCGACAGTATTGCATGTAATACGTAGTCACTTTGTATCTATCAGTTCTGAGACTCGGACAAAATTGATACGTGCCACTTAGCAGACACGTGGACAATCTGACACGTGGGAGCACCATTTCTCTACCAGGTAAGCCCACTTATACTCCCAATGTTAAGAAATATGTAGTAGTAAAATATTATTATCGATAAAGATATAGACTTCTCATGCAGTTGACGACAACACACGAAAGAGTACAGCGATTGAGGATAGCTACAGAGGAATATTCCATATCTCCTTATTCATCAATAATTAGTTGTGTTTGCTTTTAATGTAATAGTTCTAAATAATTAATACAACATTCATACTTAAAATGTAATGATTGGTCAATATATATGTGTAATTTTTGTTACTAATAGTTCGAGCAATTAATAATTATTTCGATCATGCATGACACCTTTTTTTATACCATAATGGAATCACTTTTGTACGTTTCATACGAGCATCGCGTTATCCGCATTCTGCAATTCCTGAACTACGAAATTCGAAGAAACCTGTTGAGTTAAAAAAGATTAGAATACGTAACAGACGTTACGTTTATGATTTCTTATAACATGACATAGAGAAATGAAGGAATGCGTTACTTTTAAAATTCCCAACGACGCCATCTCTGCACACACTTACAACTACAATAATCCTCGTGCAAACGCACTCCCACCACACAATCAAAATATTTCAGTGATATCTGACAAGGATTGCCTTAATAGAAAGAAGAAGCAAAGCAATAAGCAATCATCCTGATTGATTGATTTCTTTATATCTTTTGGTTAAAGAAAGGTGTGTTGTCTCTTATAACATGTCAACATTTATATTGACCAATCAGTTATATACAAATCGGGGCAGAGGAATTTGTAGAATTCAGATATAAGGTAAAGAAGGTTATTTAATAATACAAGTAAGTATAAACTTAATTAAAAAATTATCAATAATTAGAAATCTTATCAAAGATTGATTTGTTGATTATCTTGCATATATATATATATATATATATATACTTATAGATATTCTATTGTGCAGAAATATAATAACTTATCTGTTCCTCAACTTCTGAGTTTCCTTACTCTTTTACCTTGAGGTAATTCCAATTAGTTTGTCATTGTGTTGCATAACTATATGTTGATAACTCAAAAAGACTATATGATCACTTCTAAAGTAATATAAACAAGATCATTTTAACTCTTTTTTTCAATATATATAAAATTTGTGAAATAAATATTGAATTGAGCATCAAATGCTTTGCTTTTAAAAGGACTTGTTTTTTGTCCTACGAATTACCTGCTGTTACGTGGACTACTCGATTCTGCACGTCCTCTTATCAACCAACCGGCTGATGTGCTTGAAGTAGATGAAAATAGTAAAGCTTCTTTCTCATCCTTACACTGGACCATGAAATACCATTTGATATTATTAATTAATATCTTGGATTCAGTTGGTTCGGAATATGTCAGTGGAAATTATTTCTATAATTTTTTGAAACTTCTTTATTTTTTTGTGCAAAAATTAAATGCACTGTTTTTGTATATGGTTTAAGCTTTTGACTTAAATTTACACATTTTAACTCTAGATAATACTCAATTATCAATATTAAATGTAATTTTAAAATTTTATATTTAAATTTAAGAGTGTTTGTATTAAATTTGCTTAACTTAAATTTTTAATTTAAAATAATAATATAAATTTTTATTTATTGAATTTGTGAAGTGTAAGAATTGATATTTAATGTAAAACAATAGTATTTAATATAAGAAGAGAGATAAATACTCTTTTATAATTTTTTAAAAATATCATTTATCCTCTGTCAAAATGTTTGTGATAAATATTTCTATAATTTAAAATAATAACAAATATTCCCTCTAGTAAGGACAAAAAATATTAATTTTTATTAGATAAGTTTCTAAATATTAAAAATTATTAAAATAAATTATTGAATTATTTTTTTAAAAATAAAATTATTTTTAAATTTTTAGTGTTTATATTATGTGCTTTTTTTAATTATTAATTTTATTTATAATTTGTGCCATTTAATTTTTTTATTCAAATATAGTATATTTAATAATTGAGATGAAGCCAAACTCATAATTTATAATATGTCCATAATTTATAATATTTTAAAACAAAATTTATTAATTTAAACTTTATAAATTATATTATGAGATATTTGAATTAAACTAATTAAATATATTTAGAACAATTATAATATTTTATACTACAAAAATTTTTAATATATTATTTTATATTCATAAACACTTTCAAAAATTAATTTATCAAATATTAATCTAACAGGTAAAATTTTCGATGCTTATTCTTATTCACTTTTTATTTTTAATTACTAATTTTAATAACAATTTATTTCATCTAATTTTTTTGTCTAAATATAATACATTTAATAATTTAGAAAAAATCAAACTTATAATTTATAATATTTTTATTTATATATCTTTGTTATTATTAATTTTAATTTTTGTCAAAAATTTTATATTTGTTGTTACTACAAATGGGAAGTAAGCGAATAATAAATTTTTACAGTGACGTTCTCTACACAAAATGTGTATTATTTTAATATAGATATGTTTTGTATAATATTTAAGAGCGATAATATTTAAGGGTGATCTCTAATCTTGGATTAATATTTGATAAATTAATTTTTAAAATACTTATTAATATAAAATTATAAATTAAATTTTTTTTATAATAGAAAATATTATAGTCATTCTATATATTTAATGACTTTAACCAAAATATTTTAGAATATAATTTATAAAATTTAGTTTTAAATTATTATAAATTATGAACTCAATTTAATATAAGTTATTAAATATGCTATATTTGAACAAAAAAAATTAAATTTAGCAAATTATAATTATAATTAGTAAATAAAAATAAACATTGAAAATTTAAAATATTTATATTTTAAAAAGATAATTTAATAATTTATTTTAATAATTTTAAACATTTAGAAACTTATATGATGACCTTGTTAAAAGATGTATTTATTATTTTTTAAAATTATAACGTATTTGTTACAAATATTTTAATTATATTTATCATGAATATTCTGATAGAAGAATTATTTATATGTTTAAAAATTATGATGAGGTGTTTGACTATTTCTCGTGAATATACGTAGGCTTTCTATTATTTGGACATCTGGACTATAAATAACCTACAGATTTGCATTTGAAGTCGTGAGATTAATGCTCCCAAAAAATTAAATAACTTTTATTTATTGGCATAAGAAACGTAAAAACACGTTCTATTAAACTTGCAATCATTACCTGCGGTCCCAATGAGGCTTATAGTCGTAAAAAATGGATGTGCTTTTTTCTTAAATCCTGACTCTCTTTTATTTCAATTAGTTTTATTTCTTCTTTTCTTTAATCTTTATCAGGCATTCGAAACATCATCAAACCCATTTTAGCAGTATTTTTTTAATCAATTGTAGACCACTTTATCATTGTCTATTCTCACATTGATAGGTAACTTAATTTTGTTTGTCTGTATATTTAATTTTTTTGTTATTATATTTTAATTTGATGATATAAATTATTGTATTTTTTACATTGATTAAATTAATAATTAATAATCATTGTCTGTTTATGTATAAAACTTAAATTTTAACTTTATTTTTATTATTTATTGTTTGATTTATAAAATCTTTAGCTTTGTTTATTTGTTAAGTTCTAGAGGAGTTGAAGAGTCGGATGATAATACTCATATGCATAAAATTCCACATGATCACAAACCTAAATTGGGACAAGAATTTGTCTCGTTGGATGATGTTCATGAATTTTATTATGACTATGTAAAAGAGGCTGATTTCTTAGAAAAAGTGAAGGTACAAACAAAATTGTAAGACGAGAATATGTTTGTTTTAAACAAGGAGAATCGTCAAAGAATTGGTTAAAAAGTAATGGCGATGTGGATAAATTGAGAGGGCTGTCATACAAAACTTGCAGTGGTCATATCAAAATTAGACATTTATGAGGTTAAGCAGATTTGTTTTGGGGTCATGACTATGCATTGGCAACACCACGAAGAGTACAATTGTTAACATCACATCGTAGCGTATCAAAAATTTAAAAAATAATAATAATAATTAATTGATTAATTTAGAGCAGCGAATACAACTACGCATCAACAGATTAGCATACTTAAATTACAAGCTGGAAGGATACAAAATATTGGATGCATGCATAAAAATGTTTATAACCATGAGTTGAAATTAAGGATAGTGATGGAGTATGATGCTAATATATTGCAAGAGTATTTTCAGTCTAAACAAGAAAAAAAATTATTGAAAAAAAACAGAAGACAACGCGTGGGTATAATGAATATTTATATACGTTCAAATGAGTGCCAGTGTATGTAAATCCCATCTTTTCAGTTGGAATGTCAAGTAGTTTGTTAAGAGTTACCTTATTTTAATTAAATTTATCTTATAATTCTCACCTATAAACAGGATTGTACGTTCATATATAAATATATCAGTTAATTCAATAATTCTTTGTTTTTCCTCAATTCTCAAGTTTGTATAAGAGCAATTAATTTCTCCGTTCCGGTCAATTGCAGAACAATCCCAGCAGCCAATATTAGCAGATGCCACTGCAACAATAACTGTTAATCGTCAAATGTCCCAATGAATTTATTTTCGTAGATCTCAGCCAAATCGGAGCTCGCATGTGCCGTTACACGCCGCCGAAATTACTGGTTGAAAATAAGTCATTCCTGCTTTGATCCTTGAGAGTTGAGACCATAAGTTGTTCTCCTTATGCTCAATTTTAATGCTGCATTTTGCCACCTGTCCGTTTGTATCGACCTAATTTGACTAAATTCCGGTTCATAACTTTGACTAACCAGTTCATTTTTTTCTTACTGGTTTTCTTCTGAATTAAGACTGATTGCATAAGCGTTTTTTTCAGTGTATGCTGATCTTAGGGATCACTAGAGTGTTTGACATTTGCTTATGATATAGAGATTAAAGATTTTGTTTTTGAACTTCACTCGCCTAAAACAAACTTCAGGTAGTAGATCTACCTTAAATTTAAAAAAATTTTAAAATATTTGATAGTATATTTGGTGTTATATTCTATGACATATTTTTATCTTACCTTATATTAAGTATAGCTAGCCTATATAATAGAATATATTCTATGTTATCTTATTTTATAATTTCTTCTTATAAATAGGCTTTTATATTCTTGTACAAGATGTATTAATTAATTCAACAATTCTTCATTTTTCTCAATCGTAAAGTTAGTCAACGACCAAAGAGTTTTCATTTCTTCTTCAAGATGTATGTTTAGATTGCCTTAGGAGATGGAGAAGCAAATGAATGATATTTATACTCAAAATTTTTTATAAAATACAAGATTAATTTTTGGAATGGCCTACTATATACAGTTGAATTAGTAAGGGAGAATGTCCGTCATATTCTATATGAAGTTGAGAGGGAGAGTAAAAGTGATTCTACAATGCAAGAAATTTTGTTTGACAAGGTTCTGAAGGAAACCAATGTAAACACATTTTAGCTTATTTGTATAGAATTGAGTTTACATATTTGCACCTGTCACTTAGATAATAGAGAGTCGTCCATTAGAAGCATGCAAATGGTGAACTGCAACTGGTCCAAATTGTCGACCAGTAACTTATTGCGACCAGCCAAGAATACTTGTCTATATTAGTACTTTTATTCACGCAGCCGATAAAGGCAGGACCGATAAAAACAAGGACAAGATGGGGCTACTCAATAGTATGCAGCATATAATGTAAATCTAAGTCTACTACACCTGGGTTGTAATATTCAAGAATACTATAGGCATGCTCGATGGTTCTCCTGGATCCTGCTGTAAAGGGTTATTTTACATTGAGATAGTGTAGAGATCAAATTTCAGATCACATGGACTCAAGAGGGGGTTACTTAAAAATAATACGAATGCATTAAGAGATTTTAGTCTTAGTCGAAACTAGTGCATAATAAATTGGGCCCATATCAGTTGTCACTTTTAAAGCATGAAAAGACTAAAATTTGAGTCTTTTAGATAAGAGTAGGTATTATTTAAAACTTAGTCCCCTCGTATTATTGTTAAGTACACTCAATTTATAAAAATGGGCTATTTAACAATTATGCAGCGCTACCTAGAAGTTCCCTTAGACCTAATTTAGGGTTATTCAATAGCAAATTGGAGCGGCTCAGTTGAACCCTTCTAAGCACGTAAAGGCGGATCTCCTAGACTTGAGTGCGGTTTGCAGTTGCTAAGACATTATTGGAGCACTGGTTTGCGGTTATTTAATAATAAATTGGGCCCGGATGGGGGCTTTTATGTCAACCATGGGTTGCTCAGTTTTGGTCCTTGACCGCTGTGGGGCTCCTTTAATGACTATATGGGGTACCTCACCAGTACTGACAAAGCATGTAAAATTGGGCTTCTGGTTTACGTAAGAATAATACGCAAGTACTCAACAACAATTAGCATATAATGTCGAGTTAAGTCTTCTAGGATTGGGTGGGCTGTAGGCAATTTAAGAATAATATGGGGATACTTAGTAGCACAACATACGATGAAATTATGGGACTCCTAAATTAAACTTGGGCTTTGTGCTCGAACCAATTTGAGGATAACCCATTTCAGCCCGACCATGCACAGACCCCGGCGGTCCTTCGTCGAACACCCTAGTAAGGAGAAAAACTTGGTCAGTTGATTGGCCCTATCGTCCACGTCAACCGAAGAAAAAAGTCCGTCATGACTCGGCAGGCGGTCGTCTCTGTAGTTAATACGTTAAACAATTTCATAGACGACCCAACAAACTCACACAGCTGACCTCAGCCTGTCTCGATCTCCTCATTCACCCGCCATGGCTGATCACCACCACCTCCGTCCCCACCGCATCTCCGTTCCTCCGCTCGCTCCCGACACCAATACCATCGACACCCCTGCCACGCGCTACCTTACTTTTCCGTACCCCTCCGCAAGCCCGACGCCAACAACAGCGAATCACCGTTCCCTTTCATTTCCTTCCAAATCCAATAAATCCTCCCTCTCTTTTCTGTTCCTTATTTTGTTTTCTCTTCGTTCCCTCTACTCTCTCCTCCCTTTCCTCCGCGCTTCCCCATCCTTCTCCCTCTTCCCTTTCTCTTTCCTCGTATCTCTACTCTCGTTCTTTCTCTCACTCTTTTTCTCTTTCTTTCCTTTTCCCTCATCTAAACACCATGTTATTCAAAAGCAACAACAACCCATTTTCTCTCTCGCAGCTATTTCTCCATCTCAAAATAAATTTTTACTCGCTAAATCATTTCTCTTGGCCTGTGTCTTTCTTCTCAGATTTCAGGCTCTTAGATACTGCGGCACAGCAGCAATGATCTTGGCCGAAATTTCCGGAAATTTGGCTGGACGGTTTGTAGCTGAGGGACGAAAACATGGGAGTTTGAGTGATTGGAGTAAGTTTCCTACAGTTCGTGGCTTTTTGTGTATGTTTGTTGGGTTGTTTTTGTTATCTATTGGTTGGGATCGGACTGAATGCTTTCCATTGTCTAACGCTTTCATTGACAAATTGGGTTTAACGGTGCTTTATAGAGGACATTGTGTTAGATTGTGGACAATGTTGTTGCCATTTTTATCTGGGTTTGTAGGATGCTACGAAAGAGTTTCGATGAACTGGGGAACAATTAAGCAACTTAATCAGAAGCAGGTTAGGTTGATTTCATTGTTTTACACAACGGTTCTGCTTTTTATCCCTGCTCTGGTGAGTTGGATTATGTTTGAGAATAATGATGATGATGTATCTATTATAAATTTAGCTTGGCCTTTGGCTAATACTGTTGTCTTTGGAGTACTTTTGAGTGAGAATTATAGTGACGAGAAGTTTGTGAGTTCTAAGGATTTTCAAAAAGAGTTTCTGGTTACCGCAGTTTGTACTATTGTCTTGGAGTTGTTTTATTTCCCTGAGTTGTCACTTTCGGGATTGTTGATATGCGTACTGTTATTGTATTTTGCTGTTAGAGAATTGGATCCTTGTTATACAAACTATTATGAATTGGGATTTGAATCTTCAGAGTCATTCTTTAGTACTTTGATTATGAAACCTATGCACCACATTCTGAGTGAGAGGAAGTCTCGTAAGATTGCGCTTTTCCTTTTGATTAATACTGCTTATATGGTGGTTGAATTCGTTGCTGGGTTCATGAGCAATAGTCTTGGATTGATCTCAGATGCATGTCATATGTTATTTGATTGTGCTGCATTAGCAATTGGACTATATGCTTCATACATATCGCGTCTGCCTGCAAACAATCAGTTCAACTATGGTCGAGGTAGATTTGAGGTTCTATCAGGGTATACTAATGCTGTCTTCCTTGTTTTTGTTGGGGCATTAATTGTGTTGGAATCATTTGAGAGGATATTGGACCCTCAGGAGATATCAACAAATAGTTTGTTGACTGTTTCGATTGGAGGGCTTCTTGTGAATGCCTGTGGTTTGATTTTCTTTCATGAGGAGCATCATCATGCACATGGTGGTTCTTGCTCTCATTCACATTCTCATTCTCATTCTCATTCCCATTCCCATTCCCATTCCCATTCCCACTCCCACCACCATCACGAGCATCCACATGGTCACAAAGGTGATAGCAAGCATCAGGAATGTATCTCCATCTCCAATGAAGGCCATGGAAAATCTTGTACTACCCATGACGATCACAATTGCAGTGGGCATGTCATTCATCATCATGGCCTCCATGACCACTGTGACTCTAGCCATAAGCAGGAGCATGCTTATGTACATGATCACCACAAGCATGCTCATGTACCAGATCACCACGACCATACTCATGGACATGATCATCACGGCCATCATCATCATGCGAACCACCATGTTCATCAAAGCCTGCTCCATAGTTCTTCAGGAAATCCGCATGTTCACTCAAATCGGGAACTGCAAAAACACAAGCATCAGCACATTGATCACAATATGGAGGGGATCTTCTTGCATGTTTTGGCAGACACCATGGGAAGTGTTGGAGTTGTTATATCAACCCTTTTAATCAAGTACAAGGGATGGCTTGTTGCTGATCCTGCCTGCTCAATATTTATATCCGTACTGATTGTATCCTCAGTTATCCCTCTACTCAGAAACTCTGCAGAAATTTTGCTTCAGAGAGTTCCTAGAGCTCATGAGATGGACCTGAAAGACGCACTAAATGATGTTCTGAAGATAAAGGGCATTTGTGGCATCCAAAGCCTGCATATATGGAGCTTCACTAACACAGATGTTGTTGGGACCCTTCATCTTCATGTCTCAACGGAAGCTGACAAGGCTTCTATTAAGGCACAAGTGTCTCACATGTTAAACGCTGCTGGAATCAAGGATTTGACATTGCAGTTGGAACGTGTCAGATGACAAATGTTGCAGTTCTGACATAGTTTCTGTCTTTAGAAAGATAAAGGAGGAGAGATTGGCTTATTGATCTTGCGGACTGCATTTTGCTATAGAAACTTATGTTTTACAGGTGCCCCTTTTCAGCAGTCATAATTTTATTTGAGTTATACTCAAAGTTTCGGACAACCTGAGATGGGGTAAAACCCAGCAAATGGAAAAATTGTAATTGTTAAGCTTGCTTGGTAGTTCCGCATGCATTTGACAGTCATGAAAGCATTGATTCTTCTATTTGATCAACATCAATTGATAGAATGATAGATTAACTGTTTTTAGGTACTTGTGCTGACCGTAGCCATGTAAAGAATCATGCACGGGATACTAAAATATATACTTGTATGATTCATGTCCATGGATTTTTTTCATAATGACAGCAGATGATATACTGGATTGCACTTGAAGTATCAGTTTGAGCAAAACATCTAGTTTCCTGAAATGTTTTAAATAGTAAACTATTTATGAAGTATGAGCTTGTGTTTTGCCTATGCCTGAAACTGAGCCCAAACAGAACTTCTTTAAAAATTAAAACTGTCGCATGTCACAAGATGTTAATGGAGTTTGAATGAAACAGCTTTTCCAAGCTCTTGTTACAATTTTACACTTCATAAGATGCGTGCAGGAATATTTCACCAATTTTACAATGACGTGTTAAACAGCATCTTATGTAAAACTACTCTAATTACATCCAGATTAAAAAAAAAATCCTAATTTAGTGGAGAAGGTATCGGTATTTTGATGGTTGGTGTTACCCTTTCACTAGATGTTATACATGCTGATGAAGTTCTAGGTGGCGCCTTTTTTTTTATAATGAAATCTATATAGCAGTCAATTGATAATTGAACAAGTCTAAAGCGCGCGCTCGGGAGTGGTAATTGGCAGCTGATAATTGTTAATTATCTCTTGATTAGTGTTAATTGTTATAAATATGGTTTTCACCGATTTATTTGTTTAATTAATAACCTTTTTTTAAAAGTCTTTATAAAGCTTTTTTTAGAAAATTTTGTAAATTCTTTTTTTAAAATCCAACTTAGTAGAGAGATTGTATAAATATGTAAATAGATATTTTGTGTATTCATTTAATAAGATTGAGAAGAAGACAAAAAAAATTTCTCTCTTTAATTATTTGTTTATTTTGATTAATTTAATTATATTTTTGACTCTTTTTTAATTTGTTAACAATATAATTATAAAGATAAACATATAATAATATAAAAATATTAAACTAAAAATATAAATATTTTACAAATTGTATTGATAACGTATTGTAAATATAATAAAATTAACTTCATAAAATTTTTTTCTAATCATATTTGAAGTTCTGAATAATTATTATTAGAATATAGAGTTTTATATGGTCTAAAATCTATAATATGTATATGTGCATTTAAATTTTAATAATATTATATATTTTTTTGTTATTTTTTTATTATATATCAAATTTGAAGTTTTAATATAATTAATCAGGATCTAAGGTTCTTAAAATAAATTAGAATATAAAATTTGAACTTAAAATTTTGATATAATCA
This sequence comes from Trichilia hirta, assembly GCA_035221805.1. Classification (NCBI taxonomy): domain Eukaryota; kingdom Viridiplantae; phylum Streptophyta; class Magnoliopsida; order Sapindales; family Meliaceae; genus Trichilia; species Trichilia hirta. The sequence continues at coordinate 7,968,482 of JAWDEX010000001.1, read as the reverse complement.
GAACATAAAGTTCTGCATAATAATTAATAAATTAAAATCTAAAATTTTAAATCTATAAAAAATGATACGTGTAAATTTGAAGTTTCAACTATGTGAAAGCCTAAAATTTTAATTATATGTATGAAAGATATTATACTTTTATTCATGTGATATATTTTATTTTTATGTTATTAATTTCTAATAGATAAGTTATAATGATAAGTTTTAAAAATTTAAAATTTTTTACTCTTGACTATCGAAAGTAACTATTTTTTTTAGATTCTAGATGTAATAATATATTTACAAGTTCATAGATTAGAGAATATTATTAAAATAAAAAATTAATCATCCCTGTAGAATAAATCGAAGGCTATAATTTCTTACGTCATTATTTATATGAGAGCTTGAAAACTCAATATCTTACTATTAAGGATTCATTAAATCTGTGAGAAAATTTAAAAAAGAGATTTGATCATTAAAAATATATTTTTTTACCTAAAGAAAAATATTACTAGATAAATCTAAAATTACTATATTATAAAACTATTGCTAAATATAATTCTCCCATCTTCTATATCATCTCACAATTAAAATTGTGTGGTAAGAAAGTATCTGAGTAAAATATGTTAGAAAAGACATTCTCCACTTTTCATATAAGTAATGTGGTTCTACAGCAATAATATCAAGAATATAATTTTTAAAAGTAGTCTCAACTTATCTCTTATCTTTTATTAACTGAACAAAATAATAAATTTCTATTAAAAAATCATAAAAAATATTTAATTAGATCTATGCTATTCCCAAAAATAAATATAACTACTACTACTAATTATGAATGTAATAGAAGTTACAAAAAATGGCATAATTATCGCCCTCGTTGTAGTCATAAATTTTCAGGATTGCAAAACAACAAAACAAATATAATTACCAGAAATAGAATATATATGAAAGATAGTATACTAATAATAAGTTTAGAAAAATTTTTAATGATCTACCTTAAAGATGTGGAGAGAAAAGGCATTGGTCATAAATATGCAGAGCACCCAAATTTTATTGATATTTTATTGGTATTTCAGATCCTATAAATCTCACTCATCTTAATGTCTCTTATTTCTTTACAAATAAAAAAGGAAATATTTGACTTTTAATTGGTGATGAAAATATTCACACTAATTAAAAATTATCTAATATTCCTGCTTTTATATTTCTTTTATTACTATTATTGTTATATTTTTCTTGTTTTAATTTTAATAATTTTGAAATTATATAATATGTAACTTTTGTCTAATGTGTGAGCTTTTATTTTTAATAAAAGAAAATAAATTTTAATAGATTATCTCTCTTGAAAAAGAAAGGTAAGGATATATACTTAGTAGACGATACATCTTCGTATACTATCTTGAAAAATAGAAAATATTTCTCGAACTGTTAAATGTTAAAGTAAAAATAAATATTATATCAAGTTCTACAGATCTAATTGAAGGCTCCAAAAGAGTTATAATCTTATTAGCAAATAGAATCAGATTATGCATTCAAAATGTCTTGTACTCAAATAGATCTAGAAGACATTTACTCAATTTTAAAGATATTTGCTGACATGGGTATAATTTTAAGACTTTAACTGAGAGTCAGATTAAATATCTTTGTATTACTTTTAATGGTTTAAGCAAGAAATGTATATTGGAAAATTTTTCAAGATTTGCTTCTAAATTATATTATGTAATTAGAATTTCAATTAAAAACTACACTATAATGAATCAGAAGTTTAATAATATAAAATTATTTATATTATGGCATAACCAATTAGGTCATTCAAAATTAATAATGATGTGTATAACTATTAAAAATTTTCATGGATACTCATTAAAGAACCTAAAGATTCTTTTATTCAATAAAAATATTTTTAGCTCTTATTCATAAGAAAAACTAGTGGTTAGACCTTGTCGCTTTAAAATTAATTTTAAATCTCTATAATTTTTTCAAAAAATTTAAAGAGATATTTGTGGGCCAATACACCTATCTAGCATGCTATTTTATTATTTTATGGTCTTAATTGATGTATTTAATCAATGACACGTGTTTGTTTATTATCTTTACGTAATATTACATTTGCTAAATTATTTGCATAGATTATTAAGTCAAGAGAACAATTTTTTGATAATCCAATCAAGATTATAGGCCTGAATAATATCAGTGAGTTTATCTCAAAGACATTTAACAACTATTGTACATCAGTGAATATTGATGTAGAATATCCCATCCCACATGTTCATATACAAAATGGATTAGCTAAATCTCTTATTAAGTAAATTTAGGTAATTACTCGAACTCTTTTATTAGGTACTTAATTACTAATTTTTACATGAGTATATGTTGTTTTACATGCTACATTATTAATTCATGTTAGACCCATTACTTATCATCAATATTCTCTATTACAACTTTTAACTGATCATGAACTTGATATATCCCATCTACGTATCTTTGGTTTTGTTATTTATGTTCTTATAGTATCTCCACAGCATACTTTTCAACATTGATTAGGGATTTATATTAGTTTTAACTCGCCTTTTATTATTAGATATCTTGAGCCCCTAATAGATAATTTATTTATCGCACGATTTGCTAATTGTTAATTTCATGAGATAGTTTTTTTACTATCAGAAAAAAAAGAAAGTGTCTCCTAAAATTAGGTCTGAACTTTCTTAAAACATAATTACTTTATCTAATTTTAATTCTCGCACTAGTTAATATGAAAATAAAGTGCAAAAAATCATACAACTTTATTAAATTATAAATTAATTACCAGATACATTTAATGATACATTACGAGTGATCAAATTATATATATCAGCTGCTAATATACTAGCTCAGGTGATTACTCTTGAAGAACAACTAACAGCAAACAAATCATTTACAATACGCTAGAAGTGTGGCAGACCATTTGATTTGAAAAATACAATTTTATAAATAAAAGAAAATTAGACAACTAAAAATACTAATATAATACCACTGCTCCAAAGGAGCTAATTATCCCTAAAAAGATAAATATGCCTAAACAGCTAATTATCTCTAAAGAGACAAGTGTCTTTAAAGTGAAACATATTTTTAAAGAGGTATAAAAATTAAAAAATAAAGAAAAGTCCATAAATTATGCGTATACGCATATAATGTATGATGGCAATAATATAGTCATTAATAATGTGTTTTCTTATTTAGTGGCTACTGAAATTATAAAAAATAATTACAAACTATAAACTATTGAAGAATGTAGACAAAGACATGATTAGTCTCAATAAAAAAAAGGCAATTTAAATAAAATTAACTTCTCTTACCAAACAGGAATTATTTAAACCTATAGTCAAAATACTTAAATATGTTAAATCTATTGGCTACAAATAGGTATTTGTGTTAAAATATAATAAGAATAACGATTTCGTAAGATATAAAGTACAACTCGTTGCTCAAGGTTTCTTTCAAAGAATTGGTATTGATTTTAATAAAATATATTCTCTTGTGAAGAATATCATTATATTTTAATTTTTAATCAGTTTCACAATATCTAAAAGACTTAATATACATCTTATAAATATAGTGACTACTTATTTATATGAATCACTTTATGTAAATATTTATACAAAAAATTTTGAAGAATTTAATATGTTTGAAGCATATAAATCAAAACATGGTAGTTTGTATTCAATTAAACTACAATGATCTTATATGGATTAAAATAATTTGACTGCATGTGGTACAATCGCTTAAGTAAATATTTGATAAAAAAAGAATATATTAATAATCCTATTGTAAGAGATAAAAGGTTGCAAAACAAAAAAACAAGTATTAATATCATTATTGTATGGCATTTAAGTCATAAATAATCAATTTAATAAAAATTATTAATCCTTAGTGATAATTGATAAAAACTAACACTAAAATTAGAGTGTTTCTAAGAGAATCAGATTTTTTTTTTTCTTACCTGGCTGGTTAGAGAGAGAGCTTTTAAAAATGGTAGAAAATATAAAAAATTTAAAAATTGACCTATTTATACTTTTTTCTCATTTATCATAATATTTTTAGTGTTTTTAGTAAAGACAAATGGATCCCAAAGTTTATCGAACAAGCTTTTTAATAATAAATATAAAATATCATTTAGGCCCCCTAACTTTAAAAAATTATAAATTAATTTTAAATTTTGTCAAATTTATTTTAATTTTATTTATATTTTTAAATATTTATAGAATATTATAACTTA
>JAWDEX010000001.1:7943110-7964148 GCA_035221805.1 Trichilia hirta | reverse complement strand
AGGGTGCCTAACACCTTCCCTACACTTAATCAACCCCCCGAACTTGGAATCTAAATTTTTAGGTGATCTATCCCACCGTTATTTGGATAGATGGCGATTCCATTTTTAAAATTTTTTTTTACGTCAAATTTTGGACGACGTCAACAATGAGGAAATCGCGTAAGCAAGTAAAATGATTTCTATTGACATCTTTCTGTGATTTGAGAAGATGTCGATGGAAAATGGTCTCCCTTCTTCATGGAAGCGTTTACCAAAAGCCTAAGAGTCATCTTAGTTCCTGCTTTCATAATATTTTAATTTCAACTTATTCGGAGTGATTGTTGGGGATAAACATCTAACTATTGATCACACAAATAAACACCTAGTTTGTAGATTGATAGACCCCAATAAATTCTGACACGAAAATTAAAGCAATATTATAGAACTACTTAAAGTCAATTAGAGTAGACACTCGCCACATCATCACTTTGACCACATAGTCAAGTATTTAAAATTGTCCAAGCATCACACTTTTAAAGTTGGAGCCATGTCGACCTCACTAACCTTAATCCTGGGTCATACATATTATTTCAAGCATTTGAGATGGAACAATCAACAATGCCTAGGAATGTGCCTGAGTAGAGTCTCAAGATTTTTTTTACTGAAGTAAGGATCACCACTTCCCAACTCATTTCTGGTAACCATAGCCCAACATTATCAAAAATGAGAGTACGGTGAAGGGGACCACGTGTTCTATATATGCGCTCTTTTTTTCTAAATTTTTACAAAGCACTATTGCATGTTGAATTACTCCTTGTACGTGTATCAATAAGACAGAGACAACATACACTAATGATTGCAGTCTAATTAACTAATTGAAGTTGGAAATCTACTCTCCTGCAAAGACACCGGTCAAAACCATTCTTTGATTATTACATGCTCATACTTATGAAACACGACAACAACTCTTGTAAGAAGAAGTCAAATTCAATCGAAAAAGGTTAACTTTTCAACATAAGAATATTGTTCATCAACTTCTTTACTCTCAAGGCCACAGAAAACACTTAGAAGGTAACACAAAATATTTCATAGTCTATAACTTTTACTTCTTTCTTTTATTGCCATGTTTCATTGTCTGTGATAGATTTAAATATCGAAATTTTTTTTCTGAGCAGCTGACTTTACTCTAAATTTTTTTGGTACACACGTACCCGACAAGCAAGAAACATCATTAGGTCTTTGCTGTGTGATGTCTAAAATTAATCCCACTGCCTATAGGTTAGCATAGTATCAAATAAATTTTGTGCATCAATAATAATTTTTGAGTATCTATGTGGTTGAATGCGGTCCATCTCCTCCCTTCAACCGATGTGCCATTTTTGTTTTCCGTTTATTTGACTCTCAAAATTTAATCTAAACACGATTAAAACTAAAATCCAATAAATTTTCTCCATGCCACAAATTTTCAAACAAGGTTTTCGTTAACTCTCATTAGCAAATAACTTGATCGAAACTAATTACAGCAGCCAGTGTTGGGAAAAAGTAATAAGTAAAATAATTTTAATAAAAAATAATATAATTTAAATTAATACGTGTTTCTCTTTCTTCTGAAGTCAAATATACATATGATAATTAAATTGAACAGCGCAATAGACACTAAATAAATAAGAGAAATAAACAATGACCCCTTCATTTTAGTTGTGCTAAAAATACAAATTGTTTGTACAAATGAAAAACTTCTTTGCATATTACTTCTTTTTGACCTAATTGCTATTTCATCCTCATTTCTTAAAAATTATCTGCTACGTCTATCTATCAGCTAAGTTAACAAAAAAACGATATTTATGTAATTTTACATAAATACTCTAAACATAAAAAATAAAAAATAAAAAAAAATTAAAACCTATACCCATTACCCAAATCCATACCCAAATCAAAACAAAACCCTAGCCTATACCCAAATCAGAATAGATTTTTGTTTACTCGTATTATTTCTTAATTTTTTTTCAATTCCTCTTCTTCTTTGTTTCTTCTTCCTGGATTCTTCTCCTTCTTTGATAACGGGTTGTTGGCCATTTTTAAAGGAAGAAGGGTAATGGATATTGATTTTGATGTGGATTAAGATGGAGAATCAATATTTTTTCTTCGTTTGCCTATCAACTTTTGCGTAGACGGGCAAAAACCAGAGGCCATATATTTTTTTTATTTGTTTTTCTTTTCCTTCGCTTTTACTAATGTGGAAACGGCACCACCCAACGACCAGGACTCCAACAATCATGGAGATAATTGCATTCCAGTATACGGTTGTTTGAAAGTCGTGAATTACGGGGCAAGGCACGCAATATATGGAAGAGGCAACGTGGATGATGTTCAAAAGAACGAATCCATGTCGTTGATATATCTATGTTGTAAGCGCTATGAAAAAATCCGTCTCCAATTTGCAAATTAACAATGGCTTTGACATTTGAGAAAACCTTTTGCATTTTCATATTGATGGTTCGTTGACTTGTCATGTCTTAATATATTCAGGGAAATCTTGAATACATTGAGAAAGCCGATAAGGATGGAAATTGGATATATAACTTAAGCATCAATAAATTTTCAGACTTAACTAATGAAGAGTTTGCTTCATATACAGGTTACAAGATGCCTAGCCAAAGCCAATCACTACCACACACAACATCATTTAGGCATGAAAGTTAACTGATGTTCCAACTAGCATGGACTGGAGAGATAACGTAGCCGTTACCTGTGTTTCTCACGGTTTTCGGTTAAGTTATTAATCTTGCTTGCTGACTTGTATTACTGGGATTCTCCTTTGAATTTTCGTTACTGGGTGTCTTTCCTCCGTTTTCTTGATGAGTTTTTAAAGGAATTTTTTTTCTTGTGATCTTCTTTTTCTTGTTTTATCTCTTATTGCAAGTAGTAATTTTTGAGATTAAGACTCTATATATATCTGCATTTACTTTAGTTTCAATTACAAATTGTTGTCGTGGAATTGTCCAAAGGTCGGATTTTCCTCCTCAAATATATGTCACAGTTGGAATAAAAACATATTTCATTTGTTTTTCTGTGATTCAAATTTTGATGGAAGGAGGACCATTTATTAAAAGGAGAAAAAGTCAACCTTTTTATTTAGGAAAGAAATATGAGAAAGCATTGAGTACATCCATTCGATGGGATTCGAAACCTGCCAAAGCGCTACTCATCATATTTAATGACTTGGTACATTTGCAATCATTTATTCTATGTAGAATGGAGATGTACCCAGGCCTCACCCAAAAATATATTAGAATGGGGGTGTGTACACCTGCCAAAAGTATGCTCATCTAACGCTACAATATTTGATATATTTGTTTGCTCCAACTTAATTCTTCTTGTGTGTTTAAAATTAGGGACTTTGAAATGTGACAGTTCTCTTTAAAATTTATTGACTCGTTAAGCTCCTCCATTGATTCATGGAGATTTTATCTTCAAGTTGTTTTCAAATTCCCATTCACCAATTAATGATCCTATGTCATTTAGTCTAATATCATCTCTTCCAAAACCTTGTCATTATCAACAAAATTTATTGGGCTTAGACAACACATCCAAAATATTTATTGGATACAGATTTCTCTCCTTCAAAGAGTTCTCTTTAAAATTTATTAGCTTTATTAATCTCCTCCATTGATTCACAGAGATTTTATCTTCAAGTTGTCTTCAAATTCCCATTCCGAAATTAATGATCTCATGTCGTTTAGTTAAATATCTTCTCCTCCAAAACAATTGATGATCCAAAAATCGTCAAGCGTAAAATTTGGGTCTCATCAATAAGTCACGATGTAGAGTGTCAACAATTAACGATAAGAATTGGAAGAAAATTGCTCCCCCTTTCATATTAATTTTCACAAACAAGGATAAAGGCAGCCCACAAATTTTTGTATTCATATTTTTGGATATCTTCTGCTGCAGATTCCTTTCTGAAAGTGATGGAGAAAAATGTGAAAACAGTAATCATATATAACAAATGCATTAGCTTGATTTTAGGACATCTCGAAATTAATGAATCATCTTGTGAGTGAAAGGATTAATGAATTGTTTATCTTTCGCAACAACTTATTCATTAAAATTTAAACAAAATTTTTAAATTTGTATTTAATAATGATATATCTTAAATTTTCATAATTAAATATTCTAATAAATAAAATAGTATTTACTTATGAATTATTAAACTTTTGTATACATATTTTTATCTAATAAATGAATACCATGTCATTTCATATAAGAATTTAGAATTAAAATTCAGAATACTTAACATTTTATACTTCTATATTTGTTTTTGATTTTTATTTTTTCTAATTAACGGAGTGAGTCGTACACATTAATGTGAAAATGACACCATCTGACGACAATAGGGGGTGGCAAATTCGAGTTGATCTATTCCGTTAATTTATACGATATTAATTGACCTGAAAAATTCATAGATCGACTTGCAGATCAAACTTTACAATCCTCTATTCATGAATTGGATTGCAAATTGAATTAAATTCAATTTATCAATCTATCAATCCGCAGCAAACATAATTGCTTTTAATATTATGAATTATTTTTTCATAAATGTAAAGTAATAGTATTTTAGCAAGCTAGTTCTATTTTTTTAATTCTATTTTTCTATTTTTTTCAAATGCTACAGAGAAGTTGTTAGAAATTTATAAATATGAACTTACATTAATTATTTAATTTTATATTTTTTTAATTAATTGGGTTAATGAATATTTCAATGTATTAATTTACTTTGTAAACTCATTGAAATTAGATATTGATATCTATTTGTTATGGACTTAGTTAAACAATAAAGTGTAAGTAATTGTATTTAATTGACGCTCATAATGTGTAGGTCAAGCTGACACACTGATGGTTAGGATTTTGTCAAGTCCCTTCTCTAGCCTCTATAGAAGATAGGTTATACCTATCAATAGTTTTAATGCAGTGAAAGCTGCTATTTATAAAGAGATCATAGAGAGAAAGATCTTAACATTCTAATTGCTTCAAGAATGGCATAAATAGGTACGCATCATCTTTATTGTTTTAGCAAACTTCCATTCTTTTATGCCTATATATGGATTCAATTAAATTTATTTGTTTCGCTGTGTTTTATTGGTTAATCTTATAGCTTATAAATATTATATCTTACATGTGGTATTCAATCCATATATCATTGCAAAATTCTTAAGTGTAATATTTTCGTTTAAAATCGTTTATTCTTCACTAAGGCCGAATCTTATCATCGTGATTTTATGTTATAATTTTGGTTTATTGAGTTTAAAACCTTAGGACTTTCATTCTACATGTCGTAATCTTTCTAAATATATAAATTTTGTGAATTTTTATTAAATATTCATTGATAATTTTAATTTTGTAACCTGGGTTTTATTATTTAGAAAATTATCAAATTACTTTCATTTGATGGATATATATAACTAATTGTGATATGGATTTTAATGTACTGATCTTTATCTATATTATTGTTGCAATTAACTTAAGTTTTGGACCCAAAATCAAAAAATCCCAATTTCGACCATTGATAGGTATTCTAATTTTTCAAGCTTTAATTTACACATGTTTTGTTCATTTTTATTTAATTATATCATCCTAATCAATTCATAAACATGTTAGCTTGATTACCCATTCTAAAATTTTAGTAGAAATATGATTTTTTATTATATTTTTGTTGGGTTTCAACTAGGTCACACAATCTGATTTTTTGCAAAATAGGGTACTGGCTGGACGTTGAAGAAGCTTCAATCAACAACTACAATACCCTCGAGTAGAAGAAAATACATGTACCCCATGACGGGCTTTTTGAGTCCCATTTTAGTCCAATTTTTTCTAATATGCTTATTTATTAATTTAGTGAAATTCTCAATGGTTAATTTTTATTTATGTTAGTTACAAGAATATTTAATTGAATTTTTTTTTTTTGTTATATACTTTTAATTCCATAAAAATTAATTTGTTCGCATTTTTCTATTTTTAATTTATAAAAAAAATATTATTATATGTGCAAAACAAAATGATAGCACTCACTCTCTCTAATTTAGCAGTATTTACCTATACTCTCATCATAATCTTTGATGCACATTTATAATAATATCGATATAAAATTGTGGCAAAAATTATGGTTTGATAAATGCAATATGATTTGTTTGAAAGAGCATGTCATAAAGTAGTTCATGTTATTTGATAAATTTGGTTGTCATAGATTATAACATTATTTAATGTTCTATCAAAGTTTCTAAACTATTAAAGTCTCTTATTATTAAAATTTAATATGCATAATCGCCTAGCCAAAGGGGTTGTTGTGTATATTAATTTTAAAAATTATATGAAGTTAAAATTTTAAATATGTTATTGATGGAGATATATAACTTAAGGGATTTATTCGCTCAAAGAAGATATATTTTGAAAAATTATATGTAATTCTCCTCTATGTTATGATAATAAAAATATATAATTTAAAGCATTTATCTACTTAAAGCGGATAGATTTTTAAAGATTATATGTAGTTCTGCTTATTGCCTTTTAAACTTCATATTGTGGAATATAATATTGTATTATATACTTTGTTCAAAAGGGAGTTTATAATATGATGATTATTTTATTAAATTGTTTATTACCAAAAATTGATTTTAATGTATTATATGTAAAAAATAATTTCTTTTGTTGTGAACAACAATAATGTTATTGGTGAAATGTTAAATAGTTTAAACTATAAAAGATGAAATATCACATTTAGTTTGTTTTAGGAATTGTAGATATAGACTTTCCTCTTCATAAGGATGAACCACCCAAACTCAATGATTAAAGTTTTATAGATAAAAAGGCTCATTATGTTAGATGAAAAAAAAAACTCAATTAATTGAGCCTTATCGGTCAAAAGAGGTCAATTGTTGAGCATTTCCTTAGTAGCTTACTATAAATTAAGAATGTAAAAGAATTTTTTGAAGCAATGGGGGAAAGATATAAAGTATCGACAAGGATGAAGTTGATAATTTAATAAATGAATTGGTGAACTTATATAATGCTACTATAAGAATTAGAGAATTAGTACTGAGGATGGATAATACTTAGTCCAAATTTAAGGCTCACAAAATCATCCTTATTAATGATTTTATTGTGCTTTATATTTGAAATAACTTGCCAATAGAATTCAGTCAGATTATAAAATTCTATTACTTAAAATTAGAAGTAAAATGTCAATGACTGAATTATGAAATTTATGGCTAAAGAAAAAAGTTAAAATGAAAGAGAATGGGTTCATTGACTTGACTATCAGTGCCAAGCCGAATTTCTTTAAAGGAAAAAGGAGGCCTAAAAGGGCGAATGTTCATGAATGCATGAAAGGCGAAGACTTTAGAAAAAAAGAAAATAACGAGAAATATAGAGATAGAGATTTCAAATGTTTTCGCTGTAAGAAAAAGGCCATAAGAAAACTAACTGTTACAAATTTAAAGCTTGGATAACAAAGAAAAAAAGAAGAAGTTAAAGTGAGTTGTTGATTTGTTTTGAATTAAATATAGTCAATGTTTTTTCTAATTTTTGGTAGCTTGATTGTGGTGCTACGATTCATATAATAATTATCTTATAGGTCTGACAAATCTAACAAGTCCGAGTTTGAGTTAATCAAAGTTTAAAGTTGAAAATAATTTTGAAATTGATGTGTAACATATAAAGTTTAAAGTTGAAAATAATTTTGCAATTGATGTATAACATATAAGCACAGTGTTGGCATATTCTAAAAATTGAATAAAAAAATAGATAGAGCAGTCATCTATCTAAATAATGTTGAGATAGATTACAAAAAAAAATTAGATTTTAAATTGGAGGGGTTGAATAAGCGCAGAAAAGATATTAAACACCTTATAACTTCTATAAAAAAATAGTCACTACAAATATAATAATTTTAAATTTATCTTTTTTTTAAAAATTCTACTGTATTAATTTTTTTTATTAGTTAAAAATTTTAACTAAGAGAAGAGAGAATATTATAAATATTCTGTCGTATTAATTTTCTAAAAATATTTATTGAGAGAAGGGAGAACATTAAAAATATTTTACTTTCTTAATTTTTTTATTAATTAAAAATATTAATTAAAAAAAGTAAGAATATTAAAAATATTTCTCCATTTTAATTAATTTTTTTAGTCTTTATTAATCAATAATAATAAAAAATAAAATGAATTTTTATATAACAATCAAATAATAATATGTAGAACTTGTAAAAGAAATAAACTAAACAATAAATAATTAGATTTAAATTTATATATTACAAATAAGGATAAAATATCCTATTAATATGTATAAAAATAAATTGTATAAATATAAATGATATAAGAAAATAAAATATTCTCACATAAAACATAAATTAAAAAATAAATAAGAGCAAAATACCTTACTAATATGTGTAAAAGTAAATTGCGTAAATTTTAAATGACATAGATAATGAAATATCAATAAATAAATTAAAAAGTAAATAGGACAAAATACTTTACTAACGTGCATAAAAGTAAATTGCGTAAATTTAAATAATATAAAAAAATAAAATATTTTTATATAAATTAAAAAATAAATAAGGACAAAATACCTCACTGACGTGCATAAAAGTAAATTGTATAAATTTAAATAACATAATGAACGAAATATCCCTATATAAATTAAAAAAATAGGAAAAAAATATTTTACTAATGTACGTAAAAGTAAATTGCATAAATTTAAATAATATAAAAAATAAAATATTCTTATATAAATTAAAGAATAAATAAGAGTAAAATACTCTACTAATATGCATAAAAGTAAATTAAATAAATTTAGTAACATAAGAAATGAAATTTTTTTACATAAATTAATGAACAAATAGGGGCAAAATACCCCACTAGTATATATAAAAGTAAATTGTATAAATTTAAATAACACACTTAAGTACACATAAATACATAATAATACTTATAATTTTAATATTATTTAACATCAACCATCCCTAGCTCATATAATATAAAACATTGTAGTTAACGTCTTAATATAGAAAGATAAAGTATAAAAAACATCACCTGAGATAAAATTTACATTACAAAATTGTAATAAATTAAAGTATGAAAGTATCATTCGAACTATAAGGAAAAAAAGTTACAGACGGAGCATCAAATCTAGTTTATATTTTTTGTTGCTATTTATTGATCAATCTATCTACACTACCCTCGAATCAAATTTATAGATAAAAATTTATAATTTATCAATCAGCTGCTCAAGGGTTAAAAAATAAATTAAGATCTATTATAGTGAGTGTGAGATAAATTATTATTTTATAGCTTAATCTAAAAAAAATAACAAATTATCAAAGAAATTATTAATATTTAATAAATCAATAGTTTTTTGGTGAATATCTAATTGAGTTCAAGAAACAACTTGAAAAAATTTCTCTTAAAGTACTAAAATTACCTAATAAGTATATAAATGTGTTATAGTTATAATCATTCTTATAATGTGTTTATATATAAAAGACACATTTAGCTCCTTACTAATTATTTTTTTAATGAGGTTTCTTGTAGTTAAAGTGTATATACAATACCTTGTATTTAACTGTCTCTTAAATGTGCTCCCTCATAAAGTAAACGAGTTTTTCTCTCAATTAAAATTTAAATTACTAATACTATTTATAAACTCTTTATGCTTTCTTGAACTAATATCAGAAAAGACATAAATATTTCGAATTTGATAGACTAATATCTTTTCTATTTTGAACTAAACTTAACTACATAAAAAAATAATGATACATATTTATAAAGTAGAAAATAGATAAAGTAATAGTTACTCTACAAGTAACATATATTTATAAAGTAAAAGGTAAAATAATAATGATACCTATATATGTAACCTAACTATTGTTAGACATTTTAAAATTAAGCAACAAATTTTCACAAAGAGAATAGTAAAAGTGTATATATACAATAATTCATATCTTCTCTGGCTTTACATATAAAAATGTCTTGAATGTCCTCTACAGATCAAAGATAGACTTTTTCTCTAATTTTCTTAAAAATTAACAAATAAGATTATTTATAATAAAATTTTTAATACTGTAATGATTATGCTCATTTCAAAATAGTTTTTATAATTTTATAAGCTTGTATTGTACTAAGTCACAAGAATGCATCTCAAAAGTCAATTAAATGTTATCTAAAGACTCTTTACTCAATTTATTCTTAATAAATTAAATTTTATGCTCTTTATTATTAGAAACTTATCCTAAAGAGCAACATTACTTATTATAATTTTATCTTGCATATTTATGATGAACTTGAAATCTTTTTACCTGTTATTTTTTAGAGTAAAAACTCTTACATAAACTAAGCATGTAAGAAACAATAGCATAAAGAAATTGTCCATCTAATCAAATTTTTATTTCAATTAACCATCTTATATCTTAAAAGATGCCATTGTTCATTACTATCCTTAATGTTGTCACTCTAATTTTATAAATTTTCCCTAAATTACTTACAAGAAGAGAAAAAAAAATGTTTATGTAATTTTGAGAGAATTTATCTATTTTCAAAAATACAAGAAAGAAACAAAAACTTAATTATTTTGAGAAAACTAAAATACCGAATTAAAATCTCAGAGATTATCATTATCTTTTACTTAATCAAAAACAATAAAACTATCCTACAAAAAGTAAATAAACAATCATTAATATAATTTTTTTTATTAACAGCTTAAAACTCTTTTTATTTCAACTTAACAATATAAATAATTATATATTTTTATAACATAAAAAAAGATAAAATAATAGTTACATATATTTAGGAAGCTTAATTATTAAACATAAAAGCAAAAAAAAAAAAAAGTAAACATCTACGTTATTATCGAATTTGGCCAAACTATCCTAATGATTTGTCAAATTATTTTGAAATTAAATAATAGCAAATAGACATATCCCTATTAAATTTTGGCACCTAGAGTTAGGATATAATTTTGTCAAACAAATTGTCAAATGATTTGAAATTTAAACCATATATTATAGTCACAAATTTATCACCTCAAGTTTTGTTTATAAAGTATAGATAAAATTTGTAACTTATTAGCAAGATAAAATTGAGTTATAATAGAAGTTCTTCTCTTTCACTTGTTCTTGTCATAGCCTAACTTATAGGTGACACAACAATATTCATATGGAGCTATTTGTGTAGGAGAATTCGGTGTCATGGACTTAATTCACAATATTGGTTACGTTCGTTTTGCTTTAAACTAAAGGTCCTTTAGTTGAACAATTTTAATTATTAATGGCTATGTTTGTATGTTTAAGTGTTTCTAAGTGATTTTAAGTGGTTTTTTATTTAGCTAAGTATTAGCTTTTTGATGATTTTTCAAAAACAGCATCAATTATTGATACCTAAAATTTTTGTTATTTTTAATGTTGCACAAATTTGTCGTCATAGGTTGCTAAAAGAGGTAAATTTTATAAAAGAGAAAAAAAGGTCAAAGATGTCGGCTATTTAGTAATAATCCTTTGATGATTAAGTCAATGAAGGGATTTTCTTATAATGAATGTGAGAGAATAATTTATAGCATGACAGTCTAGAATGTAAATAGTGGAATACATTTATTAGTCACATCTATTTATAGATTTTGGAATTGAATAAATGTGTGTAACCTATCTTTTTGGTTAGATGCCATGTATAATGACATGAAGATGGATTAATGGTCGATTATTTTGGGATTTGTATATAATCTCACAATTAACATGCAAATGAAGTTGCTTACCAAGTAACTCTAGAGATTACTAAGAGTTAAACATGTAATCCTATGAGTTACTAGTAATCCACCACACAATTTTGAGATTTTCCAAGTATCTCGTAATTTCCTTTTCTTAACTATCTCATAATGACATTATAGTCAGTATCTTGATCTCTAGATCAATATCTTGACCTTAAAGTTGAAATAGCATTTGCCTTTCACTTGTATGCCTTATTATCTTGATTTTAACCAAATTTGGCCTTGAATAGCTTTGATCCCTATCTTATAGTCAATATCTCAATCTTGGAATTGAGAATAGAATTTTTTGTTTGTCACTATGTTTGGATTTTAATAGCTATAATCCTTATATTACGATTAGTATCCCAATCACAAGATTAGAGTACGACTTGACTTCCACTTTATTAAAGTAACAACCTTGAATAATGTTAAAATGTTGATCCTTTGTTCATGATGTCAATATCCTAAGCTTGGGATTGGGATATTAACTTCATGGTTGATAAATTGTGCTTAGTCAACTTTATACTTAGTTTTTGCCCTTAGCAATTGTGATGTTACGAGACAATCTATATTGATACAATGAAAGTGAGGGAACCATAATAATGACAGAACACCCTAAATAATTGACCCGTTTGCCAAGAAGAATCTTACAAAATGTTTCCTCTTTGCCTTCAATATCTAAAAATGACTGTATGAATCCATGGCCTTCCGAGCAACATATTGAAAGCTGTCTCAATGTTCATCATATGAAAATTAACATTGAAAGTAGTTATGCCCAATGTAATTGTATGCACTATTATTATCGACGGCTTCCATTATCAAAAATTGTATGCACGACTTCTTATACTAATTTCTCCTAAAACATGACTAATTCCTCTAGCATAGATCAACTTATTATTAATAGATAAATAAGAGTATTATTCGGATAAATAACTCTTTTATAGAGTTCATTAATGTCTAAACTCATTAGTTTACCTCTATCTATCTAAATGATTGATCTCAATTTAGAAGGAAGAGCAGGTAATAGACATAAAACCATCCACTTCTGTTTGATATTTGCTTGAAGAAAATGCATAGCTAATTCTATACATCTAACCAAAAAATCCTATCTTCTTCCAATTTTTCGATCTTCCCATTCATTTCTTGTGGACCCCTTTTTCCATAGTTCTTTTCTTTCTGCCAAGGGATAATCTAGAATAATTTGCAAATCTAGGTCAACTAATTCTTGTTGGTTAGCAATAGCTCCAATAGAAAATTTCTTAGTTGTGAAATGTATCAAAATCTTGAATAGTAAAAATAGTATGATGCCGTATTTTTAGTATTGGATTTCATATTCGAATGAAACTCATAATCATAAAAAAAGTCGATCTTTAGTTATAGGCCTAACAAAAGAAAAATTGGAATAGAGACTTCTTGTAATAGTTCTATTCCATGCCTCGTTTCAAGAGAACCTCAAAGTGACTCTATTTTATTATATTATATCTATATGTCAATTCTATTTATTTATTATTCTTTTAATGTCATTGACATGAGAGATGTCATTTCTATTCTAGATTTTTCTATTCTTATATATAGACAGCTAAAAAATCATCAAATAAATTCTTACATTTAAATTATGTGTTAGATGTACTAATACCACATCTACTCGCCTTGAGATCTTTGTTCAATCCCTTTCTTATTGGGTAAAAGATGCCCCTTCTTTATATTTGTTATGGTTCCTTCTCCACAAGCATTTTAATTGGAATAATGTTATTATTCCAAAAAAGCCCATTTCTATTTTTGCAAAAAGGAATCCAAAATTATTATTGTTTCTATATAATTCTCATTTATACAAATATAAATTCATCTTTTTTCTTGTAACTAATCTCCTCATTTACTATCAGAATCCTCTAAAGTCCTTCTTAAGCAAATATTTTTCTATAAAAAAGTAGAATATTTTGTCAAAATCTTTGTTAATAATTTTCGGTATATCTTATGGTTGTTCAAGGATCTTTTTTATGCATTATATCAGATATCAAAAAAAATACATTTTGGCTTCAAAAATGCCTGTAATGGATAAATGAAAATATTACCCTGTTAATTTATGGCAATAGTATTTTTATGTGATCTCACCTAAGAATTTCTCGTATAAATCATTTAGACAGATGGGTATTCAGGTTTGCCTAAGAATAATACGGGGCTACTTAGTGACAGTCAGCATATCTTGTAAAACTATTTCCACTGCAGCTGGATAGGCCGTAAAGTAATTTAAATGTAACATGGGTATACTCAGTAGCACTACAAACCATGAAAATGTGGATTTCCTAGACTAGATCTGGGCTTCTTGTACTGACCCAATTTTAGTCTTAGCCTATTTCAGCCCGGCTATGCGCAAACCCAGGCGGTCCTTCATCCGACACCCTAATAAGGAAACAATAATCAAATGGTAACAGCTGGGTCCGTTAATTGGCCCCATCGTCCAGGTCAACTGAAGGACAAGTCCGCCTTGGCCCGGCGGGCGGTCGTCTCTGTGGTTAATACATCAATCAATTCCATAGACGATCCAACAAACTTACAACTGACTTCAGTCGTCCCGATCTCCGCAATTCCCCGCCATGGCTGATCCCCACCGCCACCACCATCACCGTCCCCACCGCATCTCCATTGCTTCGCGCGCTTCCAACACCAATACCATCAAAAACCCCTCCACGCGCTACCCTACTTTTCCGTACGCTTCAGCAACTCCGACGCCAACAACACCGAATCACCGTTCCCTTCCATTTCCCTCCAAAATCCAATAAATCCTCCCTTTCGTTTCTATTCCTTATTTTGTTTTCTCTTCGCTCTCTTTACACTCCTTCCTTTCCTCCGCGCTTCCTCTTCCTTCTCCCTCTTTCCGTTCTCCTTCCTCGTCTCTCTACTTTCGTTCCTTCTCTCACTATTTTTCTCTTTCTTTTCTTTTCCCTCGTCTAATCGCGATTTTATTCAAAAACAGCCCCAACCCATTTTCTCTCTCTCAGCAATTTCCCCATCTCAAAACAAATTTTTACTCGCTAAATCATTTCTCTTGACCTGTGTCTTTCTTCTCAGATTTCAGGCTCTTAGATACTGCGGCACAGCGGTAATGATCTTGGCCGAAGTTTCCGGAAATGTGGCTGGACGGTTTGTAGCTGAGGGACGGAAAGATGGGAGTTTGAGTGATTGGAGTAAGTTTCCTAAAGTTCGCGGCTTCTTGTGTATGTTTGTTGGGTTGCTTTTGTTATCTATTTGTTGGGATCGGACTGAATGCTTTCCGTTGTCCAACGGTTTCGTTGACAAATTGGGTTTAACGGTGCTTTATAGAGAACATTGCGTTAGATTGTGGACAATGTTCTTGCCGTTTTTATCTGGGTTTGTAGAGTGCTACGAAATAGTTTCAATGAACTACGGAGCAATTAAGCAACTTAATCAGAAGCAGGTTAGGTTTATTTCATTGTTTTACACAACAGTTCTGCTTTTTATCCCTGCTCTTGTGAGTTCGATTGTGTTTGAGAATAACGCTGATGGTGTAACTATAACAAATTTAGCTTGGCCTTTGGCAAATACTGTTGTCTTTGGAGTACTTTTGAGTGAGAATTATAGTGATGAGAAGTTTATGAGTTATAAGGATTTTCAAAATGAGTTTCTGGTTACCTCAGTTTGTACTATTATCTTAGAGTTGTTTTATTTCCCTGAGCTCTCGCTGTTGGGAGTGTTGATATGCGTACTTCTATTGTATTTTGCTGTCAGTGAATTGGATCCCTTTTATACAAATTATTGTGAATTGGGATTTGAAATTTCATAGTCATTTTTCACTTTGATTATGAAACCTATCCACCACATTTTAAGTGAGAGGAAGTCTCGTAAGATTGCACTTTTCCTTTTGATTAATACTGCTTATATGGTGGTTGAATTTGTTGCCGGGTTCATGAGCAATAGTCTTGGATTGATCTGAGATGCATGTCATATGTTATTTGATTGTGCTGCTTTAGCAATTGGACTATATGCTTCGTACATATCGCGTCTGCCTGCAAACAATCAGTTCAATTTTGGTCGAGGTAGATTTGAGGTTCTATCAGGTTATACTAATGCTATCTTCCTTGTTGTGGTTGGGGCATTAATTGTTTTGGAGTCGCTTGAGAGGATATTGGACCCTCAGGAGATATCAGCAAATAGTTTGTTGACTGTTTCGATTGGAGGGCTTCTTGTGAATGTCATTGGTTTGATTTTCTTTCATGAGGAGCATCATCATGCACATGGTGGTTCGTGCTCTCATTCACATTCACATTCTCATTCTCATTCCCTCTCCCACCAACATGACGAACATTCACATGGTCATGAAGGTGATAGCAAGCATCAGGAATGTTTCTCCATCTCCCATGAAAGCTGTGGAAAATCTCGTTCTTCCCATCATGATCACGATTGTGGTGGGCATGCCATTTGCCATCATGGCCTCCATGACCACTGTCACTTTACCCATAAGCAGGAGCATGATCACCAGGAGCATGCTCATGGAGATGACCATCAGGACCATCACCATCATGCGAACCATCATGGTCATGAAAGCCTGCTCCATAGTTCTTCAGGATATCTGCATATTCACTCAAATGGGGAACCTCGAAAACACAAGCATTGGCACATTGACCACAATATGGAAGGAATCTTCTTGCATGTTTTGGCGGACGCCATGGGAAGTGTTGGAGTTGTTATATCAACCCTTCTAATCAAGTACAAGGGATGGCTTGTGGCTGATCCTGCCTGCTCAATATTTATATCTGTGTCAATTATATCCTCAATTATCCCTCTACTATGGAACTCTGTGGAAATTTTGCTCCAGAGAATTCCAAGAGCTCATGAATTGGACCTGAAAGAAGCACTAAATGATGTTCTGAAGATAAATGGAGTATGTGGTGTCCAGAACCTGCATATATGGAGCTTCACTGACACAGAGGTTGTTGGGACACTTCATCTCCATGTCTCAACTGAAGCTGACTAGGCTTCTATTAAGGCACAAGCATCTCACATGTTAAATGCTGCTGGAATCAAGGATTTGACCATGCAGGTGGAATGTGTCAGATCACTAATGTAGTTTCTGTCTTTGGAAAGATAAAGGAGGAGAGATTGGCATATTGATCAGGAGGATTTTTTTATAGAGATGTAGGTTTTACAGGTGCTCTTTTCAGCAGTCTTATAATTTTATTTGAGTTATACTCACAAAGTTTCGGACAACATAAGATGGGTTTTACCCAGCAGTAGAAAGGTTGTAATGGTTAAGCTCTCTTGGTAGTTCAACCTGCATTTGACAGTCATGAAAGCATTGATTCTTCAATTGGATCAACATCCATTGATAGAAGGATAGATTAACTGGTTTTATGTCCTATTGCTGACAGCATCCTTGTAACGAAACATGCAAAGGATACCGAATATATACTTGTATGATTGATTTCCATGGATTTTTTCTTAATTTGACTGCAACCGATATGCTGTATTGCCCTTGACATTCCACGTTGCACAAAACATCTAGTTGTACCATTCTTTAATTTTGAAATTTCCTGAAATTTTTTAAATAGTACGAGTATTTATATAGTATGAGCTTGTGTTTTGCCTATGCCTGGAACTAAGCCGGAACAGAACTTCTTTGTAGAAATTTCAAAGCTACAAAGTGTGAATGGAGTTTGAATGGAACAGCTTTTCGAAGCTATTTTTATAATTTTACACTTCATATGATGCGTGCGGGAATATTTCACCAGTTTTGTAGTGATGTGTTAATATCATCTTATGTACAACTACTGTTGCTAAGTGTGTGTACATCCATAATGAAAAAAAAAAAAGAAAAAAAACACCTTAATTTAGTGGAGATGGTACCAGCATTTTGATGAATGATGTAATTCTTTTACTGGGTGTTATCCGTGCTGATAAGTGATACCAAATTACAGACCTCGTTTTAGATAGAGTTTATGTTTTTCCGAATACAAAAATTGAATAGGTTTTAATTTAACTAAAATATGAATAGGTCTGAATATATATGTTTGAATGATATTTTTTTTAATGTCCGATTGTAATTAATAAGTTTTTTATTTTGTAAATTGAAAACATCTAAAAATTAATATTTTGACACACACACACACACACACATATATATATATATATATATATTTTTAAATGTCAACATATATTGAAAAAATTAAGTCAGACACTTGACAAGACGTAAATAAAATTAATTAATTAATTCTATCTATCTATCTATCTATTTATATATAATGTGATTATATTATTCTAAACTTGTAAACCTATAAGTTTTAATTAATAAAAAATTAATAATTTAATTTTAAAATAATGTGAGAGATACAAATTTATTATACAAATCTATGTTTATAAATAGATGTAGTATGATTTATTAGTTTTTATTTAGTTTATATTATTTATTATTATTATTATTAATTGTATTAATTTAATATTTTTATTAACTAATATTATCGTGTCAAATCAATTTTATACATGTGTATTTAAAAAAAAAAATTAAATATGAATAATTTTAAATGTGGAAATTGCGGGGACATTAAATTTTTTTCATTGAAATAAACTAAAAAATTTTAACTTTTCCTTTCAACTATAGATTTCTTACCATTACACTTAAGTCATAACAAACAAATAATTCTATCTATGTAAATAAATAAGTTAAAGTCTACTAACTGTATGATATGGAAGCGAAGTGGCCATGCTAAGGAGCGGTTCCTGAGCTGTTTGATGTGCCGTGTTGTTCAGGCAAACAATGGCTCCCTTTAGTCTTAGTTCCTAAAAGATTTGAAGCTTTGCAAATTGAAGACCAAAACCAAGCCATCTGAAATTTGAAAGTGAAACCTGCACAATCATTTTTTTCAGATGTCTCGTGAAAATCGACGGAAGAGAAGGGTAATTTTAAAAGAAATGCAAGGAAAAGAAAATTTTTTAAATTAAAATTTTCTTAATAGAAAATCCGACAACTTAACAATTGGTATGATTCGTGAAACAGTTTGCCTGTTTAAGTCCATGGACTAGTGAACATGGAGTCACTTACGCCTTTCACAAATGTATAACTAAGGTTAAGCCAAAAGAATATCCGACCGGACAACATCGTTTTGGCATTTTCGTTTCGGATCCACACTCAAAATAAAGTTGCTGTACTGTCTGATCGAAACTCTCAACACAGAGAAAACGTGTTCGTCAACTTGTTTTTAAATTACTTATTCATTTCATTCTCATTCTCATTTCTTCCTCACTAAAAACACACTAAAACCACTTCCTTTGTTTTCAGATCTTAGGATACTTCTAAAAGTTCAGTTTTTGAAATTAAAGTATAGCGGTTATCATATATGGAGAAGGTGGTTGCTGTGATCATGGTTGGCGGGCCAACGAAAGGTTTCAGATTTGTTTAATTTATGTTTTTGATGCAGTACCCTTTTTTTTTTTTTTTTTCCGGTGTGTGTGTGTGTGTAAGTTGATATTTCTTGTTTAATTTGAAGGGACTCGATTTCGGCCATTGTCTTTCAACACCCCCAAACCACTGTTTCCTTTGGCTGGGCAGCCAATGGTTCAGCATCCCATTTCTGCTTGCAAAAGGGTTAGTCTCTTTGCTCTTCAAATTACCATTTTTTTTTTTTATGTTTAGTCAAAAGTTCAAACGCCTAAAAAAAAGTAGACCGTAATTGTAATGTTCTATCGTTGGATTGGAGCACTCTTGATCTTTGTTGTCTAGATACCGAACTTGGCACAAATATTTCTAATTGGGTTCTACGAGGAAAGGGAATTTGCGTTATATGTTTCTTCGATCTCTAATGAGCTGAAAGTGCCAGTGAGGTGACGAGTAATCTTGTTTAATGTTTTATCATAATTATAAGCTTTCTAAGTAGCATGGGTTTGATTGTTGTTGATTTTAATTGTGTTGTTCTAGATACTTAAAAGAGGACAAACCACATGGTTCAGCTGGTGGTCTTTATTACTTCAGAGACATGATCATGGAAGATAGTCCGGTTCGATTTTAATTCGTGTTCTTACTCCCCCTAACTTTCATCCTAACTTTTAGAACAAAGCTTGTTTCAATTTTTTTTGGTTTTCATAAAATTTCTGTAACATTATTAAGTGCTTCTCCCACATATATTGTTTTTGTTTTTATTGAGCAGTCACATATTTTTTTGCTGAATTGTGATGTTTGCTGCAATTTTCCACTCCCAGACATGCTTGGTAAGTTTTCCACTTCTTGTAATGGTTAAGGTTCTAGCTTTTTAACTGTTTAGAAATGTAATTGCTGCTTCTGTTGTTTACTTTTGCAGAGGCCCATAAAAGATTTGATGGGATGGGAACAATGTTAGTGATCAAGGTTGGCACATGTAGAAATGGTTTTTCTTTAGCTATTTATTTAATTCCCAGATGTACATTATACGTCATCATTCTTTATTGAAAACCATCCTTTTGTTGTCATGGTATATTTTTTTACCCTTCATGTGTGCAGGTTTCTGCTGAGTCTGCCCATCAGTTTGGTGAATTGGTTGCTGATCCAATCTCCAAAGAACTGTTGCATTACACCGAAAAGCCTGAGACTTTTGTATGTGCATGGTGCAGTTTCAGTCAATGAATTGTGAAGTTTCACACTGTTGTTAGTCTTCAATGATTTCCTTCAATTTAACGTCAATAATCTTGTTCTGTTTTCTTAAGGTCAATATTTGTTCAATGCAGATAAATGATTTGATAAACTGTGGTGTTTACATCTTTACCCCGGGTATCTTTACTGCAATTCAGGGTGTTTCCAATCGTCGGGAGGACAGAGGTTGGTATTCATTTTCAGCAGATTGGTGGAAGAATGTCTTCTTTTTTTTTTCTTTTTTTTTTTTTTGATTTGCCGATGACCTGAAGCAAATTTTGATGTTCACACATTTGAAGGTACCTGTCCTGGCAGATAACATCCTCTTTTTTCCTTGTTCCTTTTGGTCTGTAAAATTTTTTTATGAATGAGTTACAGAAAATGACTCAAATTTATTAAATATTTTTCAATTTTCTTAACTCTCATTTCATGCTTTAATTGTATATGCTTCATTTGGTTCTGGGTGTTGGCTTTTTTGTTATAGGTAAACTACTCCATTAACAAGCATCATTAGTCTTACAAGATGCTTATCATAAAACTGGAAATCACATTACACACAATAAATCATTATGTTGAACAATGATTCACATATTAATTGTTATACCCAAGTATAGGTAGTCTTGTTATAGTATAGTCCAGTGAGTCCAAGTGTCGT
>JAWDEX010000001.1:7932702-7943010 GCA_035221805.1 Trichilia hirta | reverse complement strand
GCAGGTAAGTGATTTGATAAACTGTGGTGTTTACATCTTTACCCCGGATATCTTTAGGGCAATTCAGGATGTTTCCACTCATCGGGAGGACAAAGGTTGGTTTTCATTTCCGTCAGATTGATTGAAGAGTGTCAATTTTTTTAAGATTTGCTATAGACCTGAAGCAATTTTTGTTGTTTACCTGTTTGAAGGTAATTTTGCTGGCAGACAGCATCCTCTTTTTTCCTTATTCCTTTTGGCCTGTAAAACCTTTTATGGATGTGATACAAAAAATGACTTAAATAAATGAAATATTTTTCGGTTTTCTAAACTCTCATTTCATGCTTTTATTGTATAATATGCTTCATCTGGTTCCGGTGTTGGCTTTTTTATTACGGTATACTTCTCTATTTGCATTATTATTGTTCTTATAAGATGCTTATCATAAAAAAGGAGATTACATTACTCACATAAATCATTATATTGAATAAAACAATAAAAAGTAGATTATTCAGGAAATTGCTATGAAGCCAAAGCATGCTTCTTGGCTAAGAAGCGAATTGCAGAACCTTTTAGGTTAGGAAATGTAATACAAACTTGATAAAAGTTGTAGTGTCATTTAGAGGGTGAAAAAAAAAACCACTACTATTTGTGCCCTGTACATCTGAATTCTTGGTGAAACTGGTTACCTGCAGCTGCCATAAGCCGTTTGTCCTTGATGGTTTCAGTGAAAATCCTCTATGGACTTTTTATATCAATATTTTTCTGGGCCTCACTTGTTCTGGTTTAAACATTGTTGTTGCATTGTCTTTATTCTAACTAAAATGAGTTCTAGTTGTTATGGTTTTCATTGTTTTTTATACCTATGACCTTATCTTCAGCCTTTCAGTAAAAGTTATTATGCTTTCATGCCAACAAATGATTTTCGACGCAAAATATAAGATATGCTACAATTGAGCAATCATTTGTTGAGCGGCTGAATAATCTGTAACTTTGACTATGATGGGTATCATCCCATGGGCCATGAGTTGCAGATACTGCATATTACATGTATCAAGTTTGCAGAATTTTGTTTCTTTTGATGTGACACACGCATAGAAATTTTTCAGCCTTGTGAATGCCTAACTTCTGATTTGTTAATTGCAGCTAACATGCTACTGCTTTCCACCTTTGAAGCCCTCCAGTCTGCGACAAAGTTGACCTCTTATTATTTCTTTTCTTTGAAATGTCAAATATTTTACCGCTGTCCTTTTTTTTTTTTCGTAATTTTGAGAAACATGTGATGGGAGAAAACTGGTTAACTATTGCCTCTCGAGCAGTTTAGAAGGTTGTGACTTTTTTGTTGTTTTGTCAGTATTGATTTTGATTGTGTGTTAAAAAAGTGGTCTATAGGCTAAAATTTGTGTATGATGTGGAGACATGTATAGATATGTACACATAAACATTAAACATTAAACAACATCACCGTAGAAATAATCTATCACTGTATGAACTTCTACGTTCATCATGTAATATTAAGATGATTTTGTAAGTTTTCCCGTTTGATTTGAACTCTCTCTCAATCATATGGTATACCTGGGACAATGTTTATAAATCTTTTAGTATTTCAAAAGCGGCAGTTTCTTTCTACTTCTAATCTGATATTTCCCTTTCTCAACAGGACCCTTCCTTTAGATTTTGTAAGGTTGGATCAGGATATTCTGTCGCCTCTTGCTGGAAAGAAGCAATTGTATACATATGAGACAATGGATTTCTGGGAACAGATCAAGACTCCAGGGTAGGTTATTTGGCCATAAACTTACATTCGTCTGCCTCAACTGATTTCTTTGTTTTAATATTGCAGGATGTCTTTGAAGTGTTCAGCTTTGTATCTTGCACAATTTAAAATCACATCACCTCATCTTTTGGCTGGTGGCAATGGAATGAAAAGTGCTACAGTTATTGGTGATGTGTATGTTCATCCATCTGCCAAAGTTCATCCAACTGCAAAGGTGATTCAATCTAATCTTTTTCTGACATACCTTTGCTTATTTTGTTATGATTATTACTAAAAGTTAAAAATAGTATTTTAAGGGTTTCATTGTTCTTGCCTTTGTCTCTTCAACTCTAATCACCAAAGTAACAAGAGAAAACCTTCTCTTCTAGCGCACTCTGTACTTTTGGTGCCAGACCCATCTCACATGATTTCAGTTGCTCTATCTACTGGGTGAAACCAAATGCTGAAAGGGCATAATTCCTGCACAGAGCCATGACCATTCTTAATACAAATCATGTTGCTGAAACCTTTATCTTGTAATCGTGAATCTCTCTCCAAGACTTAATAGTTTATTGGATGAATATGTTCGTTATTATTGATTTCATAAAGTAGCCCCTCTGCATTTTAGCTACCCTATTAGATTTGGCTTTGGTTTCTGGTGACTCCTTTTTCATAATTTCCTGTCATAGACTGAATCATGAAACAGCCAAAAGGCAAGGTCTTTCCCATTCTGGCTATTCAATGATCTTCATCGAGGACATCTTCTGTCCTTTTCGTCTCCCAAGCAAATCTGAAACCTGCCACAGATACTTACAGTAAGAGGAGTAGAAACATCTATGAATACTCCAATATCGTGGAACATGTGTTCAAGGCTTGGAATTTTATTTCAATGCCCTTGTAGCAAGAATTAAAAACAAATATGATTGTTGAACCTAATCTGGTAGTACTGTTGAGAACAAATCTATTGCATCCTCATTATAAGAAACCAAATGCTTAACAGTGTTATCTCAGTATGTGCTGTGGAAGCCAGTACATTTCAGTGGTTTACAGCAAAAGAGATGATTTATTTGTTGATTTTTTTGGTTAAAAGTTCATGTAATGAAGTATGTTTATAAGAATGTTTGACTAGCAAATTAAAAAGGTTTCTTCATTAGGCGGCAATGAAGATTCTTTTTTTTCTGGTGGAATTCATTCGTATTGGGTCAAGAGTTATTGCTCATTTTATCATTTCTTCTCAATCAATATTGACAGGGTATAAAACTTATAATGTGCTGCTGAATATATTATGTGCTATACTTCGGTGGGATTCATTGTTATTGGGTCAAGAGTTGGGTGCTAATGGTATCATTTCTGAACTGGCAATGGTTAGATGGTACAAAATTATAATGTAGTCTGTTCCATACGCCCTTTCATTTTGGATCTAATTCCATGTATTCTGCTGTGAATGTTTTTATAACTGTATGATCTCCCTCTGCCACATTTCCTTGCTAATTCAAGAGTTTCTCTCCAACCAGATTGGTCCAAATGTCTCTATTTCTGCAAACGTACTTGTTGGAGCAGGTGTGAGGCTTATAAGTTGCATAATTTTGGATGACGTTGAAATTAAGGTACTGAATGCTTATAAAGCGATGATATCTGCATTCCCATAAAAGGGGGAAATCATACAGTGTATTTCCTCTTGACAGGAAAATGCAGTTGTTATAAATTCTATAGTTGGATGGAAGTCATCTCTTGGGAAATGTCACGTGTTCAGGCAAGTCTACTAGTTCAGATCGACATTTTTAAATATACTTTGTGGACTGTTGAGAATCCCTCATGAAAAATTGCAAATACTGCCTTTAAATATATG
The DNA here is from genome assembly GCA_035221805.1 of Trichilia hirta. Taxonomy (NCBI): domain Eukaryota; kingdom Viridiplantae; phylum Streptophyta; class Magnoliopsida; order Sapindales; family Meliaceae; genus Trichilia; species Trichilia hirta. Next base: position 7,939,426 of record JAWDEX010000001.1, on the reverse strand, counting down.
ATAAATTTAGTGTCTCACTGAAACCTTGGACAACTAGAATCAGGACTCTTTATCTCTGATTATTGTGGGTGACTGATGTGTTAATTAACTGATTCAGGGCAATGGAGACTACAATGCAAAGCTGGGAATTACCATTCTTGGTATTCATCATTGCTTTTTTGACCATCCGTTTAATGATTCTTTATCATTCATTCTCTAAAGTGGAAATTTAAAAACATTTGGCTGGAATTTTTTGAGTTTTGGTTTGTTTTTTGTGCAGGAGAAGCTGTTAACGTTGAAGACGAAGTTGTGGTGATCAACAGCATTGTTCTTCCAAATAAGATTCTAAACATCAGTGTACAAGAGGAGATCATTTTATAACAAAGAGATTTAATGAGGCCCTCCTATCTAAGTACCGAACTCTTTTTCAAGTTTGGAAAAGTAACATCACACAGTTGAGGTAAAAGACAATTCCAGGGACTTTTTCTGGAACGCAAGCTTGGATATGATGTAAATTTCTTTTCCTTCACTTCGATGGTTCACCAAATTGAAGTAAGAATGACGATAGTTGAGAATTTGTCAATTTTTTCTCATTTAGATCTTGGGATTATAAAATCTCCGTAATGTTGGATTTGTAGCGTAAGAAGACAACACTACACTGTAACCAACTGGATTGTACTCCGTTCAATCCAAAGCAAGGATGTTTCACTTGACTCTCCAGAAGGCGAGGGTTATTTTCTTTTCATCTGTCGGATTCATTGCGTCTGTATACTACCTAACATGTTTCATTTTTGTATTTGTTATGCTTTTATTTATTTTTGTTTTTTTGGGATCATTGTAGCCGTGTGGCTAGTGTTTGATAAATACGCATTTTGTTTGGCAACTAATGCTCGTTAACTTATAAAAAAAATTGAATGCTTGTTAAATATTCGTCTATTTGTATTTGAAATTTAATGATTTTATTTCAAAATAATAATCAATTAAAAGTTGCAATGCACAAATTTCAGAACTATCGTAAGTCCACCCATAGCCATCTGATAAGTTCATGCCGTTATTGCCTCGGGTGCTGATTACTCAGCCTGCATTGCCCGAGTAAATGATTCTAGCTTTTGGTCATCTTTCGTCTCAAAAACCCAAAAATTTTAGGTCATATTAGGGTGCAGTGATACGACACTTAAAGCCTTTTTTATTATTTATTCTAATTTTTACTTTTTATTATAATTCTCAATTCATAAATTTACACTGTGAAAGTAAAAATTATAGGAAAAAAAACTGACAGCTGCAATGAAAATTTGATGAAGATAATGCAAAGGACTGTATGGGACAGCTGCCGCACCCTTCTACAGCCCCCAAGTTTGATTCGTTTGACAATTTTACATAAATGTCAAAAAAAAAGAGAAAAAAAAAATGCCAAAGAAAATAAAATTACAATTGCGCCGCTCGTGGAAAATGAGAAAGAGGGAAAAAGTAGGGCAGAGCGGACTTCCGCCTGAGAAAATCAGTATCAATGCAGCAGAAACCGTATTTTGAGAATTCAAGCTCTCTCTTGACAAGTATAAGCACCAACCCACCAAGAAAGAAGACAAACATGTTGACTACATTCTGGAATTGTCGTGCAAAAATCTTTCTAACCTCGTCTTAAAGACAACAAATACATCACCATCCAACTATCCATACTACAACAGAGCAGAACTCATTGTTAACCACTTAAGCACACTGATCATGTTTACATCACAAGTATAAAACAGCAAAATTTGGACCTCATCATCGTACAATAAACTATAGTTCCTCAAGAATGGAAACATAGGATATTTCTATGAGCTGAAACAAGAACAGATGAATTTTCTATGATGTATTTTGATATAAGTACTTGTACACACAGAAAAAAAAAGATGTAAGGCTGTGTATTTTTGGTGACTTCCTCGGTAAAGTCACGTCCAGACTATTCCATGGACCATCCAATGTCAAAGCCTTGCACTTCAAAATGTATGGCCACTGCTTAATTTGATCAGATATTTCATGCAGAAAAAGCAGATGCTGTCAGGGGATGCAAAATCACTCGTCTTTGCTAGTAACCTCATTCAGTTAGAATAAATGACAACGTAGGAACTAAATCCGTAGTTTGCATTCACCCATCTAGCCGCAACTCCAACTTGTATGCTTGTATTTCCATGGGTGAGATGGTCACGTGTCCATCCAGAGAAACATCGGCAAATTGCTCAGGGTACCCAAGCATTCCTGTGTCATCATGCAGGAGGTTTAAAGAAGTTGCTTTTGCATTCAATACTGCAAGGCCTTTGAACAAGGAGAACAAATTTAGAGGCTCATCAGCAACTCTAGTGCACTTTGATCTGCCCTTATGACAGTATGAAGAATCCCAATGTCGCCTATGTAAGATTAAGACAAACTTAGAATCTCCAGGAGGCTGCTGAGAATATTTTGATGGCCGGGGAACCTTAAAATTCACAATATGCAAATCACATGGCAAGGAAGCAGATAAAGGAGAGAAGGATCTCAGTGGTGGCTGCACTGACAAATCTTGCTGCTTCTTGGCAATGAATACATGTAATGGATAGTTCAAGTGAGCACCAATTAGATGTGAAAGAAGTGAGGGGCTAAGGGGGCGTGGGTCAGAAAAAGAATTTGAAGTGGAAGAAATGTTGGACTCCATGAGGATGTGGAAGACTACATTCATAGCATGATTATCCAATACTCCTTGCCCAAGACCTCGTCCATCATCTCTTACTAAGCGACGGTCCAGCATAATCTCTAAACATCTGTCCTCGAGGTTTGCCACGCCCAGTGACTGCCGGGAATGAACAGAAAACCGCTGACCATAGGAACCTTGCATGAATGCAAGTGATGGCATGGGGTAGTAGTTTCCTTGCAATGGGATCTTGTCATAGGTTTCTCTCCTGCTCATCTGAAAGCCATTTAAGTCAGAATAGAATACCCTTTTATTATCAATATCTGTTTTGTACCTAACAATCAATTCCCTGTCATCAAAATCATGGTCAAGAAGCTCAACATGATATTCCTTCTCAATGAGAAATTCCTGGATCATATTATTTCCATTATAAAGACGAGTACTATGGGAGATGGGGCTTCTCTCCCATGCTGTCCTTGGATAAGAGTACACCTCCTTCATCAAAGGACCCTCAGAAATCACCATCAATCCACCAGCCTCAATTATAGGCCGAGCATCACCACTGGGTTTGAATAGGTAGGCCCCACTTTCCGGACTAGAATACATATCTATTTCTTCTAGCACAACATTTTGGGAACCATTTATCTGGCTTATCTTCTGCAATAAGCCAATATTGACATCAAAAGTAAGAATTTGATGTGAATTCCGGATTTCAGCCAAATTACCTTCTATTTTTGAGCAAGTGTATGGAGTAGGGCAAGAGAATGAATTGGACTTTGATGAGTATTTTACTTTTACTGGTTTTGCTTTGTCACACCCAACAACACCATTAGCAATGTAATATATTTGCAAGCCCATGGCAGGAATAGTAGCTTTCCAGTGGACACGATGCCTCCCTGTAAAGATCTTGCTTTTATCATGCTGCAATTCAGGGGTAATCTGGCTTTGTACACAAGTCCAGTTTGAGTCTAAAACAGTAACATCAGGCTTGTTAACAATAACCATTACAACCTCTTCTCTTGTTTGCTCCAGAGGATTAAAAATGACAACTGATTGCGAAGTACCTTCATCAACATTGATCGTTTTGTGCACCGGCTGAGCATCATATTTAGACCTCATTTGTTCTGGCTCAAACAGGGATATGTTCTGATCATTTCTTTCTCGAATTCCAAGCAATACTTCAATAGCTTTAGACATGAAAATCTGCAAGTAATGCAAAGAAGTATGCATCCCAGTTCCATAATCCTGAACAACATGATACTTTGCAGTACCAGTCATCCCATCATGATGCTGAAAGAGAGCTAAATTCCTCCTAGCTGCAGTGAACTTGCATGCAAAACCTGTGGGCAACTTCTCACATTGTGCCCTCTGACAATAACCAAGCAACAGAGCTATCATCATTTCTGTTGCACGAAGGGTTTGCTCCAGAACCCGATCAACAGCCTTGAAGAAAGGTCTTGAGACATAATACCCACTCCAATAGTCCTGTTGTCTATCAGCATATGTAAAGAAGTCACCTGATAGAGAAGGAAAACCTCCAAGCTGACTAGATCCACCCTCACCAGGACGAGAATAATTTATCCTCTCAGCCTCCTCACGAAGAGTTTGAAAGTAGTCTTCCAAAGTGCCAAATTTTGCCTCCGCGTTTAAACTGGGGTTAGAGTTGATATAATCAAACAACAACTGGTAGTTCCTAAATTGTGCTTCTGCTTCTTTAATGCTTGTGTATCGAAAATCATCTCCAAGGGGAACAAGAAGTGTATTTGTCCGGTATAATGTTGACTTCTTCCTATATTGGTCCAACAACCTTAGTGCCCTCTCCTGCACATTTTCCTGGTTGGTTTCTACTGGATGTTGTTTCCAAGGGCAGAGTTCATAAAGAAAACCATACATTCGAGCAAAGTCAAACTCACAACAGACAGCAGGCTCCGGGCCACAAGTATGAGGAATATCATATGAATAAAAAGGCATCATGTGCACAAAAATATCAGTAGTTTCCTCACCATCCCAACTTTGACGCCATATGTATTCCAAATTTTGGTGCAAAGCAAGTTCTTTCTTCAGTTCATAATGAGTTCTCTGGATAAGCATGTTCTCAAAACCCATACGACGAAGAAGATATGCCATAGTAGATGAGTACCCAAATGGATCTATTGCCCAAGAATTTTTAGGAATAAACCCAATGGTGTCTTTCAACCACATATTCCCCTCCACAATCTGATACAAGAATCAGAGTAAACAAGAAAATTCTGGCGCTATTTGAGGAAAGAGTTATTGCAGGAAAGGATATCACGCAAGGGAATGTCCAAATGTAAATGCATATGCAAGAGCATGTGTCTGCGTTTTTGTGTTATGTTTCTGTAGGGGTGCAAGATAGCAATTTATCTAGCATCTTCTAGTCTGATTAACTTGAAACATACAACAACCTCTTGGCTACATAATATCATATCTGATTATAACATTTTCCAGGGGAAAAAATAACAAAATGAGGCCCAAACCTACCAAAAAGTTCATACTTGTATCATCAAAGTAATCAAAACTACAATTACAACTATTTATAAACACTTCTCTAAGGAGCACCTTCCAAATTCAGATTGCCCAGTTCTCTATCAATACCCTTACATCAAAGTAATTCAGCCAACTCATAAAAGATTCAAAACTGCATACAAGTGTCTAAAATATTAATGTTGACAATATAGAAATGAACAGAATCATTTAACATTTATACAATGCATCAAGTAGTTTTGAATCAAATGCTCTGTACAGCCACGTGAATCTAAACTTTAAAGGTGGAAGATCACAAGCGAATTGAATTCAACCAGACAACACAAGTGTGCGGAGAGGATGACCAAGCAACATAATAACCATAAAACTATTAAAGAGGGATTTTAGTTCATACCTGCTCAATTATGGCAAAATAATGCGAATTAGCCTACAACAAGTGGGTTAACCAAACAATCTGTCAATTCAAACCTCAATAAGGAAGCATTAATCACATAATAAGTTCACATTCTAGAGCAGTAAGAGTGTATTTTAATTCTACCCACAGGACCAATGAGCACCAAACTTGATAGAAAAAACAAAAAAGATGCAACTTGGTGGAAAGCTGTTGCATGAATGTTATAAATTTAGCAATATGAAAATTTAGATAATCTCAATGACCTCACCTCATCATTCATCACCCAACCGCCTCCAACAATTTCCAACTGTCCATTCTTCACTAAATTGGTAAAAGATACCCTCTTACTCTCAGAGGAATCCCTCCACCATCTCTCCAAATAAGACATCTCTTCCCATATAAATTTCCGTCGAGCATCCTACAGAAACCATATGAAAAGATCCTTATCATTTTCATAGCTAAAAGATTTTCATAATTACAGAATGCATATCTCCACCACGTTGAGATGGATGTGAAGTCTGAGAGAAAATATTTCTTGAGGAATTTTGAATAAGGTAGCATTTGGTTTGAAAGTGTAGGAAATGTCAATTTATGAAAGGAATAAGAGGTCACATTCTATTTACTGGAAAAGGTATTCCTGTGGGATTCAGCATACACTTAACACAATAACCTCTAAAATAACAAAAAAATTCCAATATAATCTGTTTTCAGAATGTTATCAATTATAAACTACATCCGCTGCATTTTTGCAAGAGAAAATAAAAAGCTCAATGAAAATATATATTAACCAAAGGCCTCCAACAACTAATTAAAAGCCAAAAAAACAATTAAAAAAATTGACCAAATCTAAGGAGCCATTTAGTTTGAAATCTGAATCACTTTAATAAGCTAGATTAAATGGATAAAATCTGAAATAAGACAGCATTTTTTTCTAGATGAGTTGTAATTTATTAAACCCTCCTTCAACAACAATAAATTCATTCAAACCATCCATAAACCAATCAAAATCCATACCCTAAACAACAGTAAACCAGAGGACTTGAATCAACATTTTTAATCACCTCAATATCTCCACCATTACTCAAAAAATGCCAATCAAAAACCTCATTCACGTCACGTAAGTCTCATTGAATTGTAAATATTTAAGCTAAAATATCACCTTGGATAGCGCCTCAACAATGGTGTCAAGTATATGACTA
>JAWDEX010000001.1:7904472-7916312 GCA_035221805.1 Trichilia hirta | reverse complement strand
GAGCAATGGGAGGGTAAAGTTTTGAAGGATTTTAAGACTCCAGTTTGGAGTGTTTCATGGTCACTGACTGGAAATTTGTTAGCTGTGGCTGATGCAAATAATGTGACGTTGTGGAAGGAAGCAGTTGATGGGGATTGGCAACAAGTGAGTGTAGTCGAGCCACAGTCTTAAGATGTCTCTGTTACCTTTTCACTGTCATTATACTTGTCTTTTGGAATTGTCAGAACTATGTCTTAGAACATTTTTTTTAAAATTTTGGATTGCTTTGTTTGAGTACTCAAATGTATTGGTCAGTTGTTATTGTCTCTTACCAGATTCAGGAACAAATGAGGGTGTTTTAATTAGTTTTGTATGATCAACATATTTGTATTTCAGCTCCTGTGATTTTATCAGTATTTCGGATAGATTATTTTGGATTCTTTAGCCGATAGGATCATTCTATGGATGTGTGGGTATGGTCATTTTTAATAGGTCTATTGTACACAAATTTTTATCATGGTATTTCTGGGGTGCAGAGAGTTGCGATTTCATAACTGAGTGGTATTTCTTTGACCAATATATATAATATGTATATATATGTATTTATGGGACAGAATATGCGGCATCACAGTTTTTACACGATTTGTCAATTGCTAAATTAATACATATTTTTTTTTTTGTTTTTGTTTTTAATGATTCAAACAATTTTATAAAAACATTAGGGACTTGCGGTCCTACATATACTTCCGTTCAGTTTATTTTCTGCAGTTTCAATTTCCCCGTGCTGTTATCCTCAAGTAAAATTTGGTTATCGTCCGTGCCAATGCAGCAAGCAAAATTTTTTTCCATTTTGAGCACGAAGGTATTTTTGTCAGAATCTGTATCAGCTTCCTTCTGAGTTCTAAAATCGATGGTTGTAAGGTAAAACAGATTTAAAAGCAAAACTGAAATGCCTTTTAATCTGCATGTCCCGATGTACTTTGAAATACCATTTATTTCAGTTTTAAAGCCTGGTTCCATGTAAGAGGATTTTAAGTTGGCACTTCCGATTAAAGATTTATTTAACTAATGAATGGATTTTTAACTAGAGTTATAATTCTTGTCCCAAAAGTTTGTTTATTCCATCCAACAAATCAAGAACAAGGAATCGTTCAGTCTTCAGCCATGTTTTGCACTGAGTATAAAATAAGAAAAATAATGTGATTCTAATCTGACTTATCAAAACCATAGGACACGTGCATTCGTATAAACAATAAAACCATCCATTCCCTGCTACATTACCCGATCCACATTCCTCACTCCTCAACAACGCGATTTCGTTTTGGTTAAGCGTCTAAATATTAAGAAGCGGACATAATTTTCAATTTGAATTTTGATTAATTTCTATTATACACCAAATTTTCTTCCACTAACACCTGATTCTCGTCCAAAAAATAACTCACACAATTCACTGAAATATTATTTTAAATAAATCTAATGTCCTTCAAAAACCAACATATCCTCAACATTTGTAAATATTAAAAATTTTTGAATTAAATTGGGAATGTCTCAAAATATTTGAACTCAATTGGTAATATTAAAAATTTTAGCTACTATCACAAACACTCAAAAGACAAAAGTTGAAAAAAAAAACAAAATTTTAAACTATTCTTTGTATAAAGATTTCTTTATAAATGTGAACTATATTTTGGTATAATTTTAAACTAAACTAATGACCTTTTAATATAAGTCAAGACTCTCTATTAACTTTCATAATTTTTTAATATGAGACAAATGTCAAAGGTCAAAGAGCTATTTTTTCAACAAAATTATCATCGAAGAAAAAGAGGACAATGCATTAGGCATTCGTTTGTTCAATTAGAGTAGGGAACATTGAATTTAAGCTCATACTAAATCAATTTTTCCTAATTTTAATCTAGCAATGGTATATCCTGTTTAATGGCTAATTTTTTTTTAATTTAGTTACCTCATAATGTTAACTTTGCTAAACGATTTCTCACAAGACAAGGATTTAATGATTTATTATTTTTGTTTCTATCATAATTATTAGGATTTAGTGATATTTTTTTCAAATTTCACTTGAAATATTTTATATTCCATTTATATTTTAAAGCTAGCATTTATTAATTGCAATATAACAGTTGAACCCCTGCCAAACCCTTGTATTAATATGATCATGTAATGTTTCAAATGTTAAGTTGTAAAGTTCCAAAGTAATTATGAATCGTTATTTTGCATTGGATAAGGAACAAGATAGTGGTAAATAGAATGCAGACAGGATATCCAACATTTGAGGATGTCTTATGGACATTCGAACCTTGTTAATATTTGGGTTAATCCTTTTAAGATATGTTTGTGTTTTGTGGGATGATGATTATTAAGGTTTTTTTAATAAAAATTTTTAAATATAATATATAGACATATATGTTGTAAAAACACTATCAATCTCAAAATAAAGTTTGAGTAGAATAACCAAACTTGACTCTTAACCTCAAGTTCTGTTAATCCTTTTCATATGGCCTACCAATATCAGTCCGACGACGGATTTAGCCTTGCGGATCAACGAGAATCCAGAACATTAAGAAGCAATCACGTGCGTGTGGTGTTAAACTGTTACGGATAAAATTTGAGTCACATTCACTTCTGCGGATACGTATTGGTGTTGGTCCAATTTTTTTCAGTCTTGTGGCGAATGGAAAAAATGGACCCACCACAAATTGCCATTATGGAGTAGAAGTATTGTGAAATGAAAGATTATTTTATTTAAAAATGTTATTTTTTAAAAGAAGAAAATAGATCTTTTTTTATTTTTTAAATTTCTAGTATTTAATTGCATATATTACAATTTTTTTTCCTCTTTAAGAAAATAAAAATGATCTGATATCAAAGTTCTGGTAAACATAAAGGAATTTATTCCATATCTCAATTTTCATTAAAAATGTATGATTTTTTTTTTTTTTTTGTAATTGTTATTGAATTCAATATTATTTTTATAAAAATAGTATTATTTTCTTAATTTTATTATTTTAAGTGAGCTAGAATTAGCATTGAATCTTTTCAAAATTAAGTAAAAGTGGACTATGCCTAATATATTTTAAATGATTTAAATTCATAAATTAAAGAATTTAGACCAAATTGTTTAATTATATTTTCTTTAAAAGAATCCATATTTTAGTAATCTGATATATATATATATATATATAAGCGGTGATATGAATAAGGATTGCACGGACCGAAAGCAAAACAGCAACATAAAATTAAAAGAAAAAAGAATATTATTGGCGGTAAAATCTAACCTAGGTCGTTGTATCCTCAACCAACTTGAATGGCAAATGCGTAATAAACAAAAAGTCTAATGGCATTCTCCAGACAATCGCACAACTACCAAACCCGAGCTGATACATTCTGTGGGATGTGTATTAAAGGAGAAAAAGGGCAAGCAAAAAGATTCTTCCTCACCAACACAGAACAGAGACGGCGAGGGAGCGAAACCGCTTCAAAGCTCAATCTCTTGTATGGCAACCTCAGCTCCAGCTTTTACCATCTCTCACCTCAAAAATGATAGACCTGCTTTCAACCCTCACTCGCTTTCCCGCCATCTCATCCACTTGCACAACCATCGTCGTGTTGCCACATCACATTCCGCCACGGTCAGCTGCCTCAGCGGAGGCGGAGTCTCCAACGACGACTTCGTTTCGACGCGGAAGTCAAATTTTGACAGAGGATTTTTGGTGATTGCGAACATGCTCAAGAGAATTGAGCCTCTTGATAATTCGGTGATTTCAAAGGGAATCTCTGATTATGCTAAGGATTCGATGAAGGAGACCATCAGTACTATGCTAGGACTGCTTCCATCCGATCAGTTTTCGATTACCGTTAGGCTTTCTAAGCAACCTCTGCATTCTCTCCTTGTATCTTCAATCATAACAGGGTAAGAATTTGATGAATTCGTAAATTATTTTGTCACTAGTTTGACAAGTAATTTTGCTGTGTAACCTCTATTTCATTTTTCTTGTCTTGAATTTTATACTTGGATTTTTTTTTTTTCAATTGATTGGTTTTTGGGCTGTTGGTTTCACATAATTTAACTGTTGAGTGCTTAAAAAATTTCAAATTGAGGTGTTTTTTCAATCTATAGATAGAGCCTTAATTGGTTTTTGGGATATATATATATATATATATATATGTTAATTTTTTTTTTACTTTGTAAATTTGTAAATTAAGTTTAATTCTCAATTTTTTTTTAATCCCTCGAGTAGGTATACATTGTGGAATGCTGAGTACAGAATTTCGCTGGTGAGGAATTTTGATATACCTGTGGATGGTTTGAAAAGGTTGCATTTTTCAGAAGAGGGTGAGGTTTTGGACAAACAGTGCAAAGAGAGGGAGAATGAGGGTGTTAAGATCCGTGCTGAAGATTTGGAGAAGATAAGTCCTCAAGTTTTGGGGGATTTATCTCAGGAAGCTTTGAACTATATACGACAGTTACAATCTGATTTATCCAATGTAAAGGAGGTAAGGAATTGTTTGTTATTTACCTTGATACTTTTTTGTCAGTTCAACTTTATTCTTTTCATATTTTACTTGGCAATTTTATGAGTAAAGATACAATTTGGAATCTCAATGAGGTTTTTGCAAATTATTGAAAGATGTTAGGTGACCAAGAAGTACGATGGAGGTAAGAATTCAGTTTGTAAGAAGCCAAACATTTCTCCAATTCTTTATCTTTCAGGGAGGACAGATCCCTTAATAAAGCCCTAAATTGAATCTTAGAATTGCCATCTGCCAAGTTTGAGTAGAAGCAGGTGAAATGGCAAAACTAAACTTGTTTTCTCTGAAAATAAGCTTGTTTTTTTCTCACCGAAAGAGTTGACTAGAGGCCAAACCACCATCAGTTTAGATTGCTGGGAGTGTTTGGGAGTTTCTCCTTATGACCCTTATCATTGGAAAAGATGTGGTACCTGCAAAAGGTATCATGACGCTTAATCATTTAGGGTTTCCATCTTACCAGAAAGATCAGTAAGGAATGAGCACATATCATGTTAGGGTTTTAGTTTGCTTTAAACATCAAAACCCTAGCATTTTTTGGGTTACCAGTTTGAATTTGGTCAGATTTTAATGCTTTTATCTGGCTCGTATTTTTGATAAACACCGTTTATTCACTTTAGTCGAATCTCTTTAGCATGGACTAGGAAGAGAGAGAGAGAGAGAGAGAGAGAGAGACCCGTTAGCATGAGAAGAGGAAGGAAGAGCTGTAGTGAGCATTAGGTCCTTTGAATGGAAATAGCAAGTTGAGTAATTATAGTGTAGTAGGAAATTAACATGCTGTTATGAGCAATATTACATAGCCACTACACTTTTAATAATGCAGAAATGGAAGTAAGAGAGCTGTAACTAGCATTACGTGCTGTGGGCATTATTTGTTTCTAACTATACACCGATCGAGAGAGAAAGAGAGAGAGAACTTAAGAAGTTCTTTCTGACTGTATTACCTGTTAGGTTCTTAGTTCTATCTGACTGTATATCAAGCTTTAGCAAGCATTAGTTCTGCTGATTGATTATCAAGCTTTTAGAATGTAGTAGGAAAATGACCACACTGTTGCAAGCACTGGTTCTATTTGCATGTATTTCAATCTGTGGCAAGCATTAATTCTCTTTGACTGTCTATCCAGCTATGCAATTGGAGCAAGGTAGGAATATGAGCATGTTGTTACAATTAATTCTATTTTGTCTCTATACCGTCAATTAATGCTTTAATCGAAGTAGGTATGCTGTTGAACTTCCTGTTGTTAATTACTTTTATATTCATATGTGTGGATACTGTTTCAACAAAGAGAATTTTCTTGCAGTCGTATCTTTCCATCTTATCATTAGTAGTATATGTATAATGTTTCATAAAATTTGAATGCTTTGTGGTACACTGGTTCATATTTGGAGGGCAGTGCTTTATATCTCATTGTCTGCTGATTAGTGTTTGTTGTTTAGGAATTGAATGCCATGAAGCAGGACAATAGGCAAATGGAACATGAAAGGGGATATAGGAATGAGTTGCTAGAGTATTTACGGTCATTGGATCCTGATATGGTAACATACTCAGATTTTGTATTTTCAATTGAAGTTAAATTTTGGTAGTTTAAGTCTCTAGCTACTTCAAAATATCTTACAATACTAATTCTTGTGGACAGGTTAATGAATTATCGCAACCCTCATCAATAGAAGTGGAAGAAATTATTCAGCAGCTTGTTCAGAACATACTTAAAAGATTCTTTAAAGATGATGCCACCTCTAATTTTGTAGGAGAATCTATCTTCACAAACAGAGAGGATCATAAAGGTGGTGGTGATGAAAATTGTCTCACAATTGGCACGTCCCGGGATTACCTGGCAAAACTGCTTTTCTGGTATGTGTTTATCTCTGTTCTTGAATTTTTAAGGCCCCCATTATCACCAAAGATTATTTTTAAATAATTTATTTTACAAGTTGATCGTTTTTGCCCCCAAGTAATAAATTTGAATACCATGCACTTAGTATCTTGAATTAATATATGTATGTTCATCCATGTGCCACATGCACACAATACATATTAGAGGATATAAAATTATCCAAATATTCTATATCATGCCTTAGAAGTTACCATTGCCAGGTATCTTACCTGCTTTGGTTACGCTTAATAACTAGTAACTTATTATTGCATCATGTTTCTTTAGTATGAATGACAATTTAATATCTTACAAATAAACAATTGTTCTTGAACCACATATTAAGATTCTCTTTTCTGTTGATAGGTGTATGTTATTGGGTCATCATTTGAGAGGCTTGGAGAATAGATTACATCTGACATGTGTTGGATTATTGTAAAGCAAGAATGTAAGAGGCATCTTTATTCTTTTACTTTCTTATACTTTCTGGTTTTCTTTCTCCTTGTTTAATCTATCTGTATAACATTTATTCTTCACGTTGAAAGAAGATACAAAAATTCAAGATTATCATTTGCATTCTTGTGTTGGTCTGTCATAGAATATAAAGTGACAAATCACAATTCCACCCGTCTCTATGTGATGGGGTTTTGCCTATGATCTTGGTGATCAAATGTCATCTCCTTTTCCCAGTCTCTCTTCCTTTTACATTAATGAGCCAATTGCTAGGTTTTGTTTTTTTCCCATGTATGGTGTTAGATTATAGTACAGCTCTTTAGCCTAATAGAAGTTTGGCAAATATTTTGTACGACAATTTGTGGGCATTTGTAATTATCTAAACATTTTGTATAAAGTCGGCTACATTATGACTTTTGGACTTATGAGAAACTGCAGTGTATTAGAATTATTTGCATGAGTCGTCTGATCAACGTTCTTGGCTGTCTTTGGTGGGTAGAACTATCATTAAATTGTCAAATTTAAGGTTTTGGATGAACTGTCTGCCGTTCTTGAATTCTTTTTAACAAGAGTATATTGTGCTAAATTATTCACATGAAAGAATATTGTTGAACATAAAAGGAGCTGGAAAATTCGAGAGGAAAATGGTAATTGATGATAACATTGTTAGGAATATGGGGGAAACGAAGTCTTATGAGAAGCTTCCCAGAAATTGACCTAAAATGATATTTTTAGTTTTTTCGGGATTCTGTGAAGTTCAGAGCTTATTGTGCACGGGAATGCTTTTTTATACTTGCTAGACAGATGGGGTCAATAACTCAATACGAGCCGTCTCTGAAAAGAAACGGAATTTTTGTTTTGAGAGAACTCCTACCAATTAATAAAGGCAGGCTATACAACAAATTAATACAATGCAAATGAACGAATACATGTATTTCTCTGTGAAATCTGTCTATATACGCCAAAATTGATCTCTTGACGAGATCTAAAGGATAGTAGAAAGGAAAAACAATGAATCAATCAATAGCAATGTATATACTCGGGTACAGTTTGGTTATTCTAGTTATTGTGGAGAATGCCCAGGGAACTTGTATAGATCATATGGTGCCCACAGATAATCAACCGGGCAAGGTTTCTTCGCATCGAGTCTTGTCCATGGCTTCCCTTTCCCACTCCAATGCATCAAACTCACTGCACCGGCATGCAAAGACCTGCAACTATTTATCACATTATCTCCTCCAAGCCCATGTTGATTCCATCTGTGATCAATTGCCTCAACATCTCCTCCAAACACTAGCAAAAATGGTGGAAGAGATCCCAACTCATAAATTCTTCTCTCTTTCTGAACTCGCATCCATTTCTCAATTTTTCTTGTGTATTCACCCTCTTTCCATCTCACCAAATCCATTACCATTACTCCTGTGTTGAAGTAACAAGGTTTTTTCCCTTCAAAAACTCTGGAAAACTCCCGGTCAAACCAGAATTCATTAGAAAAATACTTGGTGAAATTCACATGACAGTATTCCGGAGCTCCGATTGTTGTCGTCCCAGTTAGAGAAGTCGTCCATAATTTCTGTATATCATCGACAACTATGACATCAGAGTCAAGATAGATCACACGCTTGACACAAGGCTCAAGTAATTCAGCCAAGTAACCTCTTGCATAATTCAATGGATTATCTAGAGCATGGCGGATTGAAGAAGAGATTAGATTAGTAACAAGATTTACTTTGAATACATAAACCTTAAAACTCAAAGACGGAAAGGCAGATTGAACAATCTGTTTGAGATCATCTGCTTTCATGGAAGCCGAATCTGAGGCGATGAAGTGTAAGAAAATGTTTTCTGGGCAAGAAGTATGTTTGAGAACTGAATGAACAGCTGCAATGGATCCTCTCAAGTACTCTGGATCAAGTGTCATTGCAATGTGAACCACAGATGGTTGACATACAAACAAGTCGCCGTTTTCATTCAAAGTGTTACATTCCTGGCCGTTTCGAAGCTCCGGCGCCTCCAAAAATTGAATCCTTGATTTCTCTCCATCGAAAGCGACACTGTTGGGAAATGATCGAACAGCGCTCACGGGAAAGAGAAAGAGAGAAACGAAGAAGAAGAGGATGCCCACAAAACTTGGTCTCAAAGGAAACATCGCTGAATATCCTCTAGGAATTAATGACTTATCTTGTTTATTTCTGGCAATCTGATGTTCCTTTTGTTGATATAGAAGGGAAATGAGGGAGAGGGAGAGGGAGCGATTTCTGTAGCTATAAAAGTAAAACCCAGGAAATTTGATGAAATGGTCTACGAATTGAATAGGAGAAGACGAATCCGAACACGTTTCATAATTCATAGTTATATGAATGAATGGACGCGCTTCTGATTCTGAATAGGATCGTCAAAATTCGGAAGTTTGAAATTGAATGTTGCGTGTTATTTCTTGGAACTTTCTTCTCTATCTTTTCATCAGCTATTTTATTCAATTATTCGATATTCAAATTTTAATATTCCATTCATAAAACAACTGGCTTCATAGAATCTACCTCCATCGAGCAGCGAGTCCATGTGACCACGTGCTATGAATTGGATTTTATTACGAGCTCTGGCTTTTCTCCTGCTTCTGGATTCATTTCATTTCACATGTGAAAAACAGAGTGAAGTGAAGTTAAGACCACCTCCTCTGACTCAATTATTATTATTATTATTTTTATTTTTGAAAGGGTTTTAAAATTTATAATGATAATAATTAATAGGTTTTGAGCTGAAGGAGTACAAAATTTGACAGAGAGGCAGCTGCTGTATGTAATTTATTATTCTCTTATTTCAGAAAATATGCATTGCTGTATTTAGTTAATTTATTTAACAAAATTTGATAAATAATTCTAATCTATACTCGACGAAAACATCCAGACCAAGGCAATAATACAAAACTTCTGTAAAGCATGTCTGGCTGCAGCCAGGTAAACAATTTTGTTGGGTCTTATAATTTGAAATTTTCGGCATCCATGAAAGCAGGATAATTTTTTTAAAAAATATAAAAGTAAAAAATTGAAGTATTTTTGGTCAAATATCTACTGAAATTAACGCGTACTACTAATCCTATTATTGTAGAATCATATGAAATTTTGCATCTGACACTAATTTTATTATAACTAGCCAAAATCTTTTCCAACAAAACACGCGTAGACCCAAAATCTGAAAAACCCTTTGGCACAAAACCCAAATCGGAAACCCTCATGTAGATATATAAACCACATGCAATACGAACACAAAGCATGCATACAAATTGCCGCTTGGTTTTTGGTATTCGCCATTCGTACGTGTTCTCCTGCATAACAAAATTGATTGACTACGTCAATGAGATTGCAGTTCTTTCTTTTCTCTTCAACCCTCTATCAGTCTATCAAAATTTCCAATGTAATAATTCTTTATACTTTGGATAAAAATAATTAATCAAAGTTACCCTAATTTTAACTTCCATATATTTACATTTGCTGAAAGGAAAATTTTAATTTGGGAAACAAAATTTTCTCATTGTTTAACATATATCTCCAATTTCTTCTGTTCACCCATTGAAATAAAACTGTGCATCCTCTTAAGAGTAAGAGAACATGGAAACAACACAGGAATTTAGATTTCATATACATGCCATTTCCGAGAGCTTAAAATGATAAGAGGAGGCAATACGTCAAATTAAGCTATGAATGTGAAGGCTGATAGGCAGCGTTTCATCTTTGTTTCAAGGGTCATTGTCAAATACAATGGATTTTTTTCTAACTTCTAAAGAAAATAAACTATTTTTTATATTACGAAAACTCATTTATAGAAACTGCTGTACAATGTTATATGGTTGCCGTATATTATATATTTTTACAAGAGTTGAAAAATAAATCACATAAGATATTGTCAGATTAATTCATATTAATAAAAATTTATATTCTAAGTATTACTAAATTATCTCTAGTAATTAAATTCAAAGTATATTGTTGAGACTATAAAATTTTATTCTATTCACACGATCAATTATTCAAATTTAAGTTAAAGAACTTAATTAAAATCATATAATTTAAAAAAAAAAAACTTTAGACACAAGTTAATAAAATAAATATTTTTTGTTTATATATTGACTATAAATATATTCAAAACTTTAAATAAAAAATAAACTAGCAGTGAGGGCAATGTAAATCGTCGACTTGAATAAAATTTATGCTGCTTTTTTTAAACTCATATGATAATATTGTATAATTATATCGTATTTTATATTTTAAAAAGAGTGAGTAAAATTTCAAGAGAAATAAAAAATAAACTATATACAATATATAATAACAATATAATTTTATTACTTTAATTTATACATAAAAAAATTATATCCTCAATAATACTATTTTTGTAATGTTGGCTTATAGAGCATAATTTTAATCAACAATAATAGTATTTTTTTTTCTTTTATTGTACAAATTCAGTAAATAAAAATTCATGTTTAAGTCAGCTTATTTTGTTGTTTCCGTCGCAAGTTGTACCTTTGCTTTGCTTTGCTTTTCGACCACGTAGACGTACTGTAAGAATTAATTCTAACAAATAACCACATCTGATCAGATGATTTATCGGAGTTATTTTTCAAACTATATAATTTTTAATTTATTGACCTTAGATTTTAGATTACAAATATAAATATCATATAAATCACAATATTAAACATTAAAACATCAATAATATCAAAAATATAAATTTTAATTGTGTAAGATATGACAATACGTAAGACTATTTTTAAAAATAATTGATTATAAAATTAAAATTTTTAATCATATTTTATTTTAATAGTTTACTTAGGATTAAAATTGAAATAATCTCCTTATATTACTTCTAAAGTGATTGTGACGTTTCTTCACTCTTTTTTTTTTTTTTTAAAGAGAAGTTTCTTTATTCTTAAAAATAAGAAATAAAAAATCTAAAAGAAAAATAGTTTGATAATTGTGTTTTCAACATAATTTA
>JAWDEX010000001.1:7872947-7902346 GCA_035221805.1 Trichilia hirta | reverse complement strand
CAAGGAATTTTGTGGTTTTTCAGAATTCTGTGGAGTTCAGAGCTTATTGTGCAGCAGAATGCTTTCTTTTGTTTGGTAGATAGATGGATTTAATAACTTAATAAAAGCTTTCTCTGAAAAGAAACGGAATTTTTGTTTTGAGAGAACTTTTACCAATTAAAAAAGGCAGGCTATACAACAAATTATTACAATGCAAATGAACGAATACATTTATATCTCTGTGAAATCTATGTACGCAAAAATTGATCTCCTGCTGAGATCTAAAGAATAGTAGAAAAAAGAAATTAATCAATCAATAACAATGTACGTACTCAGGTATAGTCTGGCTATTGTAGTTATTGCGGAGAATGTCCAGGGAACTTGTATAGATCGCGTGATGCCCATAGGTAATCAACGGGGCAAGGTTTCTCGGCATCAAGTCTTGTCCATGGCTTCCCTTTACCACTTCAATGCATCAAACTCACTGCACCCGCATTCAAAGACCTGCACCTATTTATCACATTATCTCCTCCAAGCCCATGCTGATTCCATCTGTGATCAATTGACTCAACATCTCCTCCAAACACTAACAGACGGAAGAGATCCCAACTCATAAATTCTTCTCTCTTTCTGTACACTCATCCATTTTTCAATTTTCATGTGTATTCACCCCTTTCCATCTCATCAAATCCATTATCATTACTCGTGTGTTGAAGTAACAAGGTCTTTTCCCTTCAAAAACTCTGGAAAACTCCTGGTCGAACCAGAAACCATTAGAGAAATACTTGGCGAAAGTGACATGACAGTATTCCGGAGCTCCGATTGTACTCGTACCAGTTAGAGAAATCGTCCATAATTTCTGTATATCATCGACGACTATGATGTTGGAGTCAAGATAGATCACACGCTTGACACAGGGCTCAAGTAATTCAGCTAAGTAACTTCTTGCATAATTCAATGGATTAGCTAGAGCATGACGGATTGAAGAAGAGATTATTTACTTTGAAGACATAGACCTTAAAACTCAAAGATGGAAACGCAGATACGACAATCTGTTTGAGATCATCTGCTTTCATGGATCCTGAATCCGAAGCGATGAAGTGGAAGAAAATGTTTTCTGGCACAAAGTGTGTTTGAGAACTGAGTGAACAGCTGCAATGGTGCCTCCCAAGTACTCTGGATCAAGTGTCATTGCAATGTGAACCATAGATGGTTGACATACAAACAAGGTACTGTTTTCATTCACATTGGTACATTCCTTGCCGTTTTGATACTCCGGCCACTCAAAAACTTGAATCCCCGATTTCTCTCCATTGAATGCTCCTCTGTTGGGAAATGATCAAACGGCACTCACGGGAAAGAGAAAGAGAGAAACTAAGAAGAGGAAGACCCCAAAAACTGGTCTCAAAAGAAACATAGTTGAATATCCTGTAGGAATTCATTTTGTTTATTTCTGGCAATACGATGTTTCATTTGTTGATCTAGAAGTGAAACGAGGGAGATGGAGGGATTTCTGTAGCTGCCAAAGTAAAACCCAGGAAGTTAGATGAAATGGTCTACGATGTCGAATTGAAGATGAGAAGACGAATCCGAACACGTTTCATAATTATACGAATGAATGGACGCTCTTCTAAATGGGATCGTCAAAATTCGGAAGTTTGACGGTGAATGTTATGTTGTGTCCGGGAACTTTCTTTTCTATCTTCTCCTCGGCTATTTTATTTCATTAAATTGGCATTGTAGAATCTCCCTCCATGGAGTAACGAGTCCATGTGGCCACGTGCTATGAATTGGATTTTATTACGTATTCTGCCTTCTCTTCTGCTTCTCGATTCATTTCCGTTCGCATTAAGTGAAGACCACCTCCTCTGTCCTCCAACTCGATTTTAAATTTTTTTAATGGTAATAATTAATAGGTTCGAGCTGAAGGAGGAAAAAATGTGACCGAGAAGCAGTTGCTGTATGTTGATAAATAATTCTAATTTATATTCTTCTGAAACTTCGAGACCAAGGCAATAATAATAATACAAAGGTTCTGTAAAGCATGGCATGGCAGCAGGTACGTTATCAATTTTGTTGGGTATAATAATTTAAAATTTGCAGCATCTATACAAGTAGGAGATTAAAAAATTAAAAAAAAAAAAAATTGACGTATTTTCGGCCAAGTATCTTGTGAAATGTACGTGTACTACTACTATTCTTGATTAGTATAAAACTTTCCATTGACACTAATTTTATTATCAAAATTTCTGTTACAATATTTTCTTTATACTTTGGACAAAAATAATTAATCAAAGTCATCCTAATTTTAACCTCCCATATAATATATCTACTTTGCTGAAAGGAAAATTTCAATTTGGGTAACAAATTCTCTAATTGTTCACCATATATCTCCAATTTCTTCTGTTCGCTTGATGAAATAAAAACTGTGCATCCTCTTAAGAGAGTTCCAATCAACAAATGAATAAACATGTCATTTCTGATAAATGAAAATGATAGTGGTAATTTAGCAAAGGCAACATATATACATCAAATTTAGCTATGTGTAGGAAGGATGATAGAAACTAGGTTAACAATATTATATCATTGCATTTTTATAAGAATTAAAAAATAATTCACATATGATATTATCATATCAATCAATATGAATGAATAAAATTTATATTCTAAATATTATTAAATACATTCATATTAACTTAAATTCAATAAGAGTATTGTTGAGACTATAAAATGTTGTATATCACATATTTTTTATTTTTAAAAAAGTGAGTGAAAATTTAAGAGAAAAAAATTATACATAATATATAATAACAATATAACTTTATTACATCACTTTACTTTAAAAAATCATATACTCAATATTATTATTTTTGTAATGTTCACAAATGTAGTATAGGTTTAATCAACAATTATTTTGAGTCTTAACTGCTCTACTTTAATTTTGGGAATCACTCTTAAAAAATTAAACAAAATAATTATTTATCCTCTTTAAAATAATGTTATATGTTATGTAAATAAAAATAAAATATATATTTTTAATTCTTATTTTGAAATAAATTATTAGATTGTTAATAGCACTTAAAACATGCATATACGTCACAGTATTATTTTTGAGATATTTTAAATTTATAAAATCAAGCACGTATCCTCAACCGTCAGATTTATTGACCTACTCTTGAGCTGTACGGTCATAATCTTATCTTGTTGTCTCTGTCTCCACACGTACCTTTGCTGTGCTTTTTGATCATCCAGAGGTTTTGTAAGAATTCATTCCGTACGAATGACCACATCCGATCAAAAGATTTATCGGAATTATTTTTCAAACTATATATATTTTTACTTGGGATTAAAATTGAAAAAATCTCCTTCGACTACTTCTAAAGTGACGGTGAGCTTTCTTTATTTTTAAAAATAAGAAATAAAAAATAAAAATAATTTTAAAAATAATTTGATATGGGTGTTTTCAACATAATTTAAGATTTATATATCTAATAAATTATGTTGAAAACACCCTTATCAAATTATTTTGGTATAAAAGATTTCATGAAGATTATTTAAGAAAATTAAATTGATTTTTGATACTTGGTGTTAATTAATTTAACTACTAAACTATTTTTAAATAGTATAAAAGTTTTAGTTTTGCCCACATAAAATTATAAAAAAATATTAAAAAAATGGAAAGTGTACATGATTATAACATATATTTTCACATTTTTAACAATTCCATTATAATTTTTAACTTATAAAAATTGTGACGGAAAAATAAAAATGATTACCAAAGAATTAAAAGTTATAATATAAAAATTAAAAATCATATCGGAACATCACAGTCCATATCTTTGCCATAAACTGAAATGTACCTCCTGTTGGGGTGGTCTTCAACCGTTGTTCAACCCCATCCCTCGTGCATCAGCTGCAGCCACCCTCTTCAAAATAGTGTGATATTGCCTTCTGTAAAGGAAACAGGCAAACAAAACAGACCCAAATAATTGAAGCTTCTCTGGACTTCTATGCCTCGTAATCAACTTGGTCAATACACGATATAGTATTACATATACGGCAGATAATACTATTACTCAATCTCAAATTATTTATTATATTTAATAACTAATAATTAATAACTAAATCCTACTTTCTAATTTTAATTAATTGTGTCTTAATAAAAATTCTTAAAATTAACGTACAAATAGAATTTCTGAATTTAAAATAATCACAACTATTATTCATATTATATATTTAAATATAATAAATTATAATACAATAAATAGCATAAATAAAAATAGGGAGAATATAATATTTAATAATGTTCAACATAAATACATACATTCTCGAGTGTCGCAAAAATTTCACTATTTTTAATTTTCGCAAAAGTCACAAAATTTTTAAGCTACACTGTAAATACTTAAAGTATTAAGTCATACTACAATTTCTAAAATATTTGGATTAAATTATAAATTCTTAAATATTTAAATCAAATTGATAATATCGATAATTTGAAGTATTATCACAAATACCCAAAAGACAAAAGATAAAAATAAAAATATTTTAAGTAAAGGGTCTTTTATATAAAAAATTTTAAGACTTCATTGATATTTATCAAAGTAGAATTGACTTTAAATGGGGTGTTTTCCTTGGTTGGGCACATATAAAAATTAAAGCAAAAATTTATTTTATAAACTCATCAACTCTCTCACTCCATGCTTCTTTTTAATGTAGGATAAATGTAAAAGGTTAATGAGCTATTTTCTCAACAATCTCCATCTTAGCGAATTATTCAATGCTAATTAAATCTTCAATCTTCATATACTCTATAAATTCTGTGACGTCTTCAAATACGTCAAATGACGCGATCAAAATTAGGATGTTATTCAAGTCCAAACAATATAATACTTGATCAATGCCACAATCTTAATTCTCGTATAAAATTATATTTGATTTGAGCATGCTTGATGCAATATGAAATACTGAAACTCATTGCCAAGTAATATCTAATTGTTAAAATAAATAATGATCTTCTTTTAACTAAATCTTCTAGTAATGTCCAAATAACTTTATTTAAAACCCATGTAAAACCATGTACTCTGCTATAAAGTCAATTTCAACTAACTAGAATTTTACAAAAGTAAATTCAAATTCAATAGTTGACCAATGGTATTGACCAATGCTAATCTAAATCACCAGTATAATCAGAATTAATACTCTGATTAAGCAAATTATTATAATCAATCAAATTTAACTTTTACAGTCTTCAATGATTACTGTGAAAGCTATTTCACAGCTTTCAATATTCTTTTAAAGATCATACATATACTTGCTCTTAAATCCAACTACCTGTGAAATATCAGGCCTTGAACACAGCAAATCAAACTATCAATATGCATACGGTACTTTTATTATGATTCTAGTACTACTTCAAATTTCAGAGACTTCACCTGTAACTTGCACAAATACCCATTTAGTCGTATCTACTTTTTGTGTTCCTCCGTTGTATTAAACTATTTGTACCACGTCCATACAATAATCACACCATGTCTTTAATTCTAGCAACCCTGAACCTATCTAACTGAGTCTTGTAGATTTCCTGTTTTAATTATGCTAACAAAGCAAACAAAATTTGAATGAAAGAATATTTCACAATTAGAGAATATCTATTCCTTACATCTTGAGCACAACCATTATCCACCAATAATACTTTGTAGCGAAAAATAAAAAATCTAACTATTTGTATTTATCCAATTGCATTCTTTTTAAGAGATTGTATTTTATCTTTTAGAGAACTCTTAACTGACCATTCTTTTACTGATCAATTAGACTACTTTAAATGTAAAATAAATGTCTTCAATTTCAATTAGAGATGTGAAAGCCATCATATTTTCAACATAAGCAAGATTTAATTTCAACTATGGCTTTCTCAATATAAAGTTGCTGTAAAAGTTCTTAGGATAAAACCTCTTCTTCAAATGACTCTCTTTCTACTATAGGAGTGCCTTCAATTAATAGGATAACAAAACTCTACCTGTTTTAGAGTACCATTTATCTGCTCATAATTGTCACCTTTTTTCAAACAATAAATTCAACAAAGGTAACATTCTTGTTGAAAATTATCTTTATTGTCTCTGGATACCAACTAATTTCTCAATACAACACAATGTAGTGAAATCAAATACACATAAAGAATCAAAATTTATAGTAGATTTTTAAAATTATTTCTTTAATGGCGAATAATAGCAGTAAATGGCTAATGAGGTGACATAAATATATAACTGATTTAGCCTAAAATATCTAACCTAACCTTGGACAACATATATCGAACTTTCTCTAGCAATGTCCAGTTGTCACCTCATTTCATTGTGGTGTATCTCTGACTTTAAAATATCTTATAATTTACAGAATTCACAAATGATCCTTCTATGCTCTCCCCAATATCTGTTTAGAGACGCTTGATCCTTCTGCTCTGAGTTTTCACAATCTTTCTTCTTGTAAAAAACTTTCAATGTACTTCATCTATAGTCTTTATCAATACATTAAAACTTTGTAAATCTTTTGACTTTTTTTCTTTAAATTAATTACTATTCAATATCTGTTAAATATAAAATGCCAATAGCTCAAATAAAACTTTTCTGATATAGAACAAACCAAACTATAACCACAAGGCATACTAAGAAATATTTTGACTCTAATACCACTTGTTGATAATTTACCTCAACTACCATAATAACACTTATTGTGCACCAACAATCAAATAAGCTATGATACCAATTATTGTGTGTATCAGTAATCGAACAGGCTTAATTTCACTTATTGTGTTAAACTACTACAAAGCTCTAACATCATTTGTTAGGATCTGTGAGTAAAAGCTAACCAATCAATCCTTCTTGATACTTTATAGTACATTGCATTCTATTTATAAAATAACAAGTCTTAATATCACTTGTTGAGTTCCACAACAGTGAAAAAGAGTGTGAAACTTTTAATCATATTTATGCAAACTCTGATACAATTATTATACCTGCAAATGCTCTGAAAGCAAATGTTATGCATAACTCAGGTAATTATTTGATAATAGCATATTAAATAATTTAACCAAAGATAATCTAGAATCAAATAAGTCAACCATATATCTCAATTTATTTTTATATTCCCCCATACACTTTTATAAGACACAATTAACTTGGTCAATACACAATACAGTATCACATATATTGCAAATATTATTAATACCCAAACTCTAACTATTAATTAT
The DNA here is from genome assembly GCA_035221805.1 of Trichilia hirta. Lineage (NCBI taxonomy): Eukaryota > Viridiplantae > Streptophyta > Magnoliopsida > Sapindales > Meliaceae > Trichilia > Trichilia hirta. Next base: position 7,895,124 of record JAWDEX010000001.1, on the reverse strand, counting down.
ATTTAATAACTAGCAACCAATAATTAAAACCTATACTTTAATTCCAATTAGTTGTGCTATAACTAAAGCTCTCAAAATTATCATGCAAATAAAATTTTTAAATTCAAAACAACCATAAATACTACTTATACTATATATTTAAATTTAATAAATTACAATGCAATTAATGGAAAAAATAAAAGTAGAAAGAATACAATATTTAACTAGGTTTGGCATAAATACCTACATCATTGGAGTCTTAAAAATTTTACTATTTTTAACTTTCACCAAAATTACAAACTTTTAGGACGCACTGCAAATATCCAAAGTATTAGACTATAGCGTAATTTGTAAAATATTTAGAATAAATTATAAATTTTTTAAATATTTAGACCAAATTGCCAATGCCAAAATATTTAAGCATTATCACAAATATCCAAAAAATAAAAAATAAAAATAAAAATATTTTGACTTAACGATTTTTCGTAAGAAAAATCTTGAGATTTCATTAATATTTGATAAAATAGAGTTAACTGCAAATGAGAGTTGTCCCTTCGATTGGACATACATGAAAATTGAAGTAACGAATCAATTTTATAGACTTGGTAACTCTTTCACTCTATATTATTTTTTTTTAATTTGGAATAAATGTAAAAGGCTAATGAACCCTTTTCTCAACAACTCTAAATCCTTGTTATGAATGCCTAATCCATCACTCTCCTCTCCTCTTGACCTTGTTTCCAAGCTATCTAAGGATTTGTTTTCTTCATTGGCTATTTCATGGATGATGGAGGAGACTCATCTCTTCCATTAGAATTATCCTCACATCCCTATTTCTGGACTGCATTACAACCCCAACTCGCTAATCAATGAATGGTATTATGAAAATGCAGTAAGCTTACAAACATTTCCAAGCCTGTAAAAAAGGTTCATTCTATGATGACTTTTCTCTGCTTTACAAACAGAAAAACTATATAGTAAATCAACGAATCCTTTCACATCTATATTTGAGCATTCTGACCTCTGAGAGGTGGGAACATGATTGGACTACACTCGGATTAGATGAATGTAGAACGGAAGTGAAAAACTTCAGCCACTCTTCTCTATATCAATGAAAATTGTAGAGGAACTTGTTTAAGGAGATTTTTAGCCGTATTTCCTATATTGAAAAGCACAAGAAAAGAATAATTGTAACTTTTTCTTTTAAATTTTTAATTTTATTTCCTCTTTCTTTCTTTGTGAAATTTAAGTTTAATCTTTTATTTTTCACATTTAGTATCTCCATCATCCGTTCAAACAACGTCTTATGGAGCATCAATTTAAGAACTTCAAATTATTTCACATCAATGATAAAAACAACCGAGTAAAATAGATCTTTACCATCTAATTACACACAACATATACAAAAAGCGATGGAGAGACCTAAACTGAAATTTCATTTCGCCTCCAAACGTAAACTCGGCAAATTTGCAGCAATGTACTTCATTCTATTAATCTCCAAACAAACAATCACATCCTCATTCTAAATTCCAAAAGATACCTGACGAACCATTTAACATTTTGTTATCACTACGATTTAGTCTTCAAGACAAAATACTCACTGAACCTAGGCAAGTCACATGCTTTACGATGGACTCAATTAATTAATTAACTAATTTATTACATTTTCTGGTATATTACCCGACTCTAAATCTTTTATATATTAAGACAATAACATCATGTATGCTTATGAACTTTGATTCAATTCCCATCTCATAGCGTCACTATTGAAATCCATTTCCAATAAAAGATTTTTCTCTGCAGTTTTTATTATGAATAGGCAATGGCCAATAACAATTAATACAATTTCCAAGTTCGATACATTAATGTGACTTCTCTTCCACATAACAAAGTGCAAATGTAGAATTCTAACAAGGCATAACTGGATGAAAGCGTACTCTGACAAAGCCATTGTTCCAGCCGAACGTCAAGCTTGCACTGCTTCGACTTGCCACGCGCCTACATTACGAATTACAACCAAACCCATTTACAAATCTCAAAAATTTACAACAGTCAAATGTCAAATACAAATAATGTAAAGCTAAATTACCCTTTCCTTCTTGCTTAAATCCTTGGAGAGGGGAGGTCGAGGAATATTGAAGATTGAATCAGAACCAACCGTTTTATTCCAGGACAAAGATAAACCGGAATAGGAATAGACAAAATCAAGTGTAGCGGGGCGAGGATGGGGAGTGTCTGGATAGCAAGAGAATAGTCTCTGATTTCTGTTCTCTGTTCCTCTCCTTCCACGTCTGAACTTATTTAAGCAAAACTATTCTTGTTTTCTTTTGTTGATCACCATAACTAATATGCCCATAAGATGTAATCATTTATCAAATTATTATTATGAATGGCCCTTACCTTAACTATTTTTGTGGACTGTTTGGTGTACCAATTGAAATAATACGATATTTTTACAAATTTAAAAATCTAAAAAGATGTCAGTTGTTTTCGAGATAATGAGACAAGAACAAATAAATCATTAATTTGAAATATATGCATTTGAAGATTAATATTACTCGAATTTGTTTTAATATCTGTAATCATTTTTAAATCGAAATTGGAAGGGTTTTCATTTGTTTGCGATAGCCAGACTTCATTAGTTCAAAATAGAATATTAATTAATTAATTAAATTTCATGAAATCCATAATTAATAAATATTTGAAGAGCATCCTAGACCTAGATTGCTTGTAATCACGAGAAAGCTTATTGATGAACGCATCTCGGTTGGCAAAATCAGGAAGCCACAACGAAAAAACGAAGAATACACAGTAAACTATTCAACAAATACTGTATAGCTTGGTTTCCTTTCCCTTCGAGTTTAAGTCAATTACCTTTTGTTATTGTTTGTAGAATCTTGATTACAGTATTTACTGTTATTGTTAAATCGCAATTTTGCGGTTTCAAAACTTGAAATTGCATTGGACTCTCATTATTATTCATACGTACAATAATACAATATATGAGAATAAATTAATAAACTCAACTTTCTTGTCTGATGCCTTACTAATTTAGATAGCAAATTTTCTACTTGTAATAAAGCCCAGTTCCAGTTCAAGTAATTGCAGATGGAACTGGAAAATCAGCCTTTCAATTATGTAAAACATAAACTTGAGAAGTTTAAAATAAAAAATTAAAAAAAAAATATGTTCGTGTTTCAGCTCATCTGCTCACCAATCCAATCCAATCCCATGACTAGAAATGACAACCCTTGGAACAGCAAGAAGTAGAAATGAACTCCATGTGCTGATAGCAGACTTCTTGCAGCTGCTGTAAGCAGAAGAAAAGCAAGTGCGAGCTCTTTCTTGTAGATTCTGTTTCTCTTCTTTGCTAGGGGGATTTTTTCTTCCTTGAGTTTGCTAAACAATTCTAAGCCGGACTCTGAATGCCACCTCAGTATTTTCTCTTCGTTTGAAGATTTTGATTCCCTTTCTGCTAAGGCTAACAAATCAGATTCTGATGATCTGCCTTTCTTCTTGGTCACAACCCATTCGTAAGCGCTTCCGAGCTGAAACAGTCCGGAAACCGTGGCGTTGAATTTTGTAACCGACATTGTGTTCTCAAAGAGGAGGTAAGGAACCAAGAAAGGGAAGGATTTTGTTGCCGGCAGTATGTTCAAAAGAGACATGAAAATGGGCGCATAACAAATTACCCAAATAGGCAGTTCTGCTTCTGGTATAAAAATGGTTAATGGCAGTAAAATACAGAACAATGTGAATGAGTAAAAGTGAAGTATAAGTTTCCTTAGAAGAAAGAAAAGGAATACCAAGTTGGCCTTCTTCCACATTGATATCTGCATACAACACATCAATCAGTCAACAACAGAATATTTATGTATTTGAAAGCAAATTAAAATAATCAACGATAGAGCTTTTAGTTCGACCTTGGCAGTTATAACGGAAGGAAGACATAAACGAAATAGCTGCATCGGGCCTGAATGCCAGCGGTGGTGGTGTTTCTTGTAAGCTTCATAGGATTCTGGCAATTCACAAAGCAGTTTTACATCATTCAGGAAGATGAATTTCCATCCACTCAAGTGTGCTCGGACTGCAATATCCATGTCTTCAACTGTCGTTCTCTCAAGCCAGCCTCCCGATTCTTCCAAAGCCTTGATCCTCTAAACTCCTGCAGTTCCATTAAATCCGAAGAAATTGAGGAAAACACCATTCACCTGCTGTTCCACCTCAAAATGGAAGCACAGGTTGATGTTTTGAAGTCTTTTAAGTAAATTCTCATCCTGGTTGACAAAAGACCAGCGAGCCTGAACAAGGCCAAGTTCAGGATTTCCCTGCCATAAATCACAAGAATGTCATGCAATTATCAACAAAATATTTGAGAGGAAATATTAAACATTTTCAGAAGTCTCTATCTGATACCTTGAAGTGGGGAATTGCTTGTTTGTGGAAATCAGAGTTGGGTTGGAAATCTGCGTCAGATATTGCAACAAATTCATAGTCCTTGACATAATCACAGGACATGGCCGATTTGAGATTTCCAGTTTATAACCGGTTCTGATTAATCGATACCTGTAGATTATGTTAATTCCTTTTAGACGCCATGCTGACACTTCATCTTGGATTAATAACTGCACACTTCTATCATCTGAGTCGTCTAGGACTTGAATTAAAATCCGCTCCTTGGGCCAATCTAGTTCACAGGCGGCAGAAATGGATTGTGAATACACCTATGCATCAAATATAACTAAGATTCAGAGCAAGAAATAGGATTGTAACAACCAATAATGAGAAACTCAGAAATTTAGAACTAAAGAACCCACAAACTATTGCATTAACTAAACCAAGGAGATAAAAGGACAATAGAGATACAGTAGAACTTCTGTGAACCAGTTTATTTTTGTTTTTTTTACCTCTCTCATTGCACATTGGAATCTGGACAAGAACCATTGGGAAGGAAGAAGAATCCTCAATGTCACAAACTTCTTCTTCAATCTTGGGCTTCAACTTCTTGTACTTAATCCAGAAGCATCCGAGACAAAGGATTAGCCGATCAAGAGATTGAATCAAGAATAGTACAGTACAGAATTTTGAAAGTGCTATCACCAATGGAGCAATATAATCAATCCTAAATGACAACCAAGCCATATAAGACCATTGCACGAGACCCTTGACCTCCCATGGCTGCATCAGATTCAATTTCCATTTTTTGAAATGTGCAACGATTTCTATGACCAAACCTACTATTGAGAGAACCAGGAATGCTTTGATAAACCTATACAATTTTCCTCTGCTTCTCGGTTCCTCTTCACTTACATCAGCCAATGAAATGCGCTTCTTAGCTGAAACAAGCATGGTTTTAAATGCCATGGCAAGCCATGAAAGAAAAGTGAAAGCTCTCTGAGTTTTGAGAAACAGAAACCACGTGAATTGCTTAGGACTTAGAGTCTTTTGCTTCTCAGGAAACAACAATGATTCAGAGCCATTTAGCTCCACTAAAGAGAAATTGTTAGGTTTCTCTATAGTCACTACAACTGAGTTTGGAGCCATTTCCTGTACTGGGTTTCACTTCCACCGTAAAACAAAGGAAAAAAGATTGATACCCGGATAAAGATTGATACCCGAATCAAGATCGAGTCAAGTGATGAATTGATCTCCGAATTCAGCAAACGGTTTTCACAGCATTATATCTTCATAGCTGAGAAAATAGAAAGAGACGGCTAAGAAACCAAATCTGGATCTCTGTAATCAAAATGGAAACAGAATCCTGGAGTTATGCATGAAGATTTGACCTATAAGATTGATCTCACCAGAGAGACAGACAGAGAGAGCAAGAACTCATGTTGATAAACTTGAGTGATGTGTGAATAAAAGTGTGAAGTTCGTAATTTTTTAGAAGGGAATTTGAAAATCACAGCTGCAATGAAAATATATCGTAATCGATTGAATAGCCAAGCCCAGTCGGTCAACTTCGAGGAAAATCTATCCCTTTCGAAAAGTAAGCTAAAATATTGGGCAACTGCCAACTAAGAACAGCCAAATTGCAGATCATCTTACAAAAAATTCTTCTAACCGCAGTAATGGCTGAAAATCTGTGCTCTCAAAACTACCTTTTATTGTTAAATGATCAACTGCCAAGAAGTTTCTTTAAGTACCCTTTTGGTGTGGGGTTATAATAATGAGATTCTATAGAACTGGTTGGTATTCTGTTGATTGAATTTCTTAATGATATTACTAACGCGGTGCCTCTAAGGAGCAAGTAACATCTACCCCACATTATCATCGCATCGTGATCCACAGCTGTTTATTTGGTAAACGCATACTTAAGAATTGTTACTATTTTTATTTCATAATTATTTTAATGCGATAGATCTTTACCATACATTAAAATATTATAATTACAAAAATATTTCGGATTTGTATACAAGAATATAATTTTTAAATAATTAAGGAAACATATTTTGTAAATTAAACTGTAAGAGATCATGATTAGGTATTTGGTTGATTGATAGGTTAAGTACTCAATTCTTAAGATTGTGCACTAATCAGCTCTTTTTTTTTTTTCTTAAATTTCTTTCTATTCATACATTAAACTTGACAACTCTGATCAAATATTTATTTAATATATTTTTAAAATTCCTGAATTAAATGTGAAAAGTCAAACCAAGCTCGCCACGTTTCCTTTCTTTTTTCTCATTCTCCCTCAGTCTCGGCCGCAGTCCATGCGATGGTTTTAATTGCGTACTCTTGAATGATTGAGAATTGAATTAAAATTAGCAGAGAATTGCAGAGAACAAATGGCATGTGTGGAGAAACCCTTCTTAACTTTCGATGAAAGTCGAATGTAAAAAGTTTTAATGAATGTAATGCATTGTATTGGCCCCATGAATTTAAAGTCATATGGAGTGACTCTGTTGGGTTCCATTACAAAATTTATATATATATATATACGGTAGCTTGTGAAAACACCATTATTGTTCTCACAAGAGTATGTGAAACGCCAATAATGTAAATCCATCGGCTAGTACACTAAGAAATTAGAAAGTAAGACAATATAATTATGAGCATAATTTGATTTACCTTATTTAATTCAAGGAAATCTCAAATTGGTGATTAATTGTCACTGTTTAATCTCTTCAACTTTAATTTTTCTAATTAAATTTTTAGTTTGTATAAAGTCGAATATTTTTCTAATTTTAATCTCTCCCTCTTTCTAAACTATCATTCATGAACTCTTATTATATCTATAAGTTCTTATTTTTAATGTCTGATTTTATTATGAGATAGACCGATTAGTACGATCTCTCAATTCCAAATTTATGGTTTTAGTGAACATGACACTACTACTCTATTATATCAATTTTTTTTTTTTTTTTTGTGCACATCCTTCATGCATTGAAGGATCATATTCGTGAATTCTTTTCACAATTGTGCGGGGAAAATACCAATTAATAAATAATTTAATTTTTTATAAGTTAATACTACATCCAATATATACTATTTTTAAACTCTAAGGACTATTTGATATGTTCCACCGGATAAAGTAGGACAGTAGGATAAGATAAACTAAGATAGAACAGAATTTAATTTAATTTAATATTATATTATACTCGGTGGAAAATAGAATATATAGATATAGATAGAAAGATATATTAAAATTATTCATTACTTAAATATTTTTAATATAAATTATTTAAATAAAAATTAATTAAAATTTAAAATAGCAACTTTATTATATTATTACAATTAATAAAATAAAAATAATTACAACGTAAAATTAAATTATATTACATACATATTATTGAAATTATTAAAAAGTTAAATAAACAACAATTAAATTATTTTAGATATTTTAATATCAATTAATATTTAAAATTTTTAAAAATTCATTAAATATTTAAATATTTTAAAATACAAATTAAATAAAAAATAATTAAATGTATATAAAATTTTTAAATTTAATACTAATTTCTGATAATTATTTTTTTATAAAATACTTTTATTAAATTATTTTAATAAATTAGTATTTATAAAATATTTTTATTATAATTATTTTATTATATTATATAATTAAAATTAATAAAATAATAGAGAGAGACTTATGGGATAAGTTTATTGACTACTATGTATCAAACAAAGCCTCAATAGACATATAGTTGATAGGAGGATCCTTTTAGGGATGATGAGATCAACAGTATTGTGAGAATATCATGGTAGTAATACTCATCTTTGATTTGTTTGCTTTTGAAAATGAGAAAAAATCAAAACAATGTTTCTATATACAATAAACCAAAGTAGATCCTGTCAAAGAAGAGGGGCGTATTTAAGGAAGTGGGTTCTCAAAACTTGGAACTTTTGAGTAACCCCTTGTGAGTCAGTAAGTTTATACCTACTTTGGGACAACTGTATGTAGGGTGGGTTCACAGAAATTCATATTGTTAGTTAAGACAGTTACGTTATCCGCAATACATTTGCAAAGAGTACAGATACATTTATAAGGAGTACACATCCAAATGCTTGAACAACGAATATAAATGTGTCAAACGTTACTGCATACCTTGAATATCAAATTTCGCAGTTGGACCTGATAAGAGGAGTTGTTTCTCATCACAGCTCGTTGGAACCTTTCTATAAAGCATTGAAAATTATAAAATCAAATATGTATATATATGAAAAAAAAAAAAAATTAAAAAGAGTTTTAAATGAGATTGTATCACAGTGTTACTATAGATCATTTAAATTTAATCACAACATATTTCAAATATGTATTTATGATAATTTAATTTACACATGATATTTATACATTCAAAGTCAGTGATATTTGATATAATAGGATAATAACATCACGAAAGAATTCATTCTTAATTTTATTTTTTTATTTTTTATTTCACTAAGCATGAATTCAAAATTATTATATATAATATGTGCTTCAAGGCAGTGTGCTACTATATATAATCCAAAACATTTTGATCCATGCATAAACTAAATTACATGGACGAGAAAAGGAGCCTCTATATATCCATTTGTAAAGATGCATTATTGTAAAATCTTGTCATATTCACAGGAAGTCATTTCTCAAAAAACAAAAAGATGTTGCAATATTATGTATTTCGACGGTTGTGTATCCTATCAACCAAGCATTTCAAGTGTGCAACTCCAGCAAAGGTAGCCCACAAAATACACATAACAGTAACTAGCTAGCTAGCAAGCAGCGAAATTGTGAAGTGAACATGGCTTATATATATATATATATATATATATATCAATTTGGTCTTTGATATGTTATCAATCAGCAGGCTCACATGTGAGCATGCCGTGCTGCTCTGCTACTGCTAGCTAAGATACAACGCAGATTCCCATTCCCATGTGATGGATATATACCCGGATAACCATTTGGATTTCAAACAATATGAACCAATCTTATTATTTGACGTAAGACTGTTTGATTCTCTTGTTTATTGATAAAATTATTTTTCCATAGCAAGTGGATCGGTGTTTGTTTCAAAAAGAATTTATTCATGATGCCTTAGAGTGTAGCGCGAAAAAGTTTCCGGTGCCCTGGAAATCTTAAGATTTGATTTTCATACTCAGCACATCCTGCGTCCTATGCTTCGAAAATATATTCTAATTCCATATATGCTGAACAACAATACAAAGCAAACTGTTCAACTTGTTCACTTTTCTATCATTATTTGATTCATAATTTTATATTTATAAAGTCGTAAGTACGGAGTCATGACAATCCAACCCAACAAATGGAACTGGTTTTTTTTGCTCTTTTATTTGATTTTAATTTTCGTTTATCTTAATTAATCAAGCAGTTTAGTTAACTCAAATTAAAAATTGTTATTTTCTTATCGGACAAATGAATTTGGAATCCATAAATAGCCCCCTTTCTACTGCTTCATTAGTTTAAAAGATGGTGCCAAGGGAAAAAGAAAAAGAGCACTTGGGAAATTTTCAAGTTCTCCTTTTTTTTTTTTTTTTCTGCATTATAAAAGCGAGATTTTTTTTTTTTTGGGTGTGCGTTTTCTTTTTACCATATAATCTGGGCCATAGAGTCATTGATAAATTAACCCAGTAAAGAACAAAATATTCAAATCTGTGTGGTGAATTGCCGACAACACAACTTTATCTAATGTACACATTTTACAATTATCCAAAGAAATTAATAAAAAAAAAACAATATTAATATCATTGCTTCCTCACCAAATTACAACCCTCTTTGCACTTCACTAGCCAGAGATTGTTAACAATTAACAAGAGAAGACAAATAAGCAAAAAGGGACAACAAAAAAGGAACAAGAAAAAGATTATGGAATTGGGTATTCGATAATATACGAATCTGTCCATGAGGATGCATGGTTTTGTTTGGTTACCATCAAAAAAGATAATAACAATGTGCCAGTGTCTTTAATGGGTTATCTGTTGGGTAAGCTGTCTCTTTTCATAAATGGACCTATGAATTAAACATAGCTACCACCATGACACATTGATAATTGTTAGTATATTATTCATCTATACATGTTCATGAATTGTCATTCGTCATTTCTTCTATATATATGTATGCTGCCAAGACTGGCCTTCAGGCAATACTCGTGCATGGATGCTTGAAGAATAGATGGACACTATGTATTTTCAATTATTTTGAAAATACATTTTGTCTTATTCAATCTTGGACTTGTTGATAATAAAACAAATAGGATCCCAAATCGAAAATACTAAAAAAAATTCTATATGGAGCACATATTTTTCACATAACACGATTTTCAAGCATTTTTGTAACCCAATTTGCAAGATTTGAACTCCTACAATTTTTCCCCCTAGATTTTGTGGGCTTGGTTTTGTTTTATCTAAGTGGCTATTTTTGGTTCCCTCTTTTTTCTTTTTTTATATGTTTGTGTGGGTGTGTGGGTGTGTGTATTAGCATCCCATTTAATTGATAAGTGTCCATAAAAATTAAAAAAAAATTATAATATTGTGTAAATTAATTTATATAAAAATTACTTTTTTAAATAATTTTAATTTTATATTTTGTAATTCGTTACTTTAACATATTATATGTACTAAAAAATATATTTCAATTTAGAAATATATTTAAGGTGGATAAAAGTTATATTACGAAAGATTTTTAAATTAATATTGATTATAAATTAATTAATATTTATTTATTTTAAATTATTTCATTAAGTAAAAAATTTACTATTAATAAAATAATTTAATAGATGGGGTGAAATTGTAAAAAATAAAAGAGAAATATTTCCATATTATGTTTGGCAAGTTAAAAGTTATTTTTATATTATTTTATAATTTATCATAAATAATTATCAACTGATATTTGATGTGATAAACTATTAAAGAATATCGAATATAAATAAATATTGATATAATTTATTTAAAATTATATAATTAAAAAAAAAAACATACATAATAAAGTTATTTTTGATATTATATAAAATATTTTATAAAGTTATAATTTTTATAAGTTTATGGCATTTTGTAAATTAAGTGGGGTATCATTGGAAAACGGGGTGGACCTATCTTCATCTCTCTCTATGGCCAGAGTTCCCCTCCTGCACTCCAAAGGCCCCAAGCCCAGTTCCTATGATTTGGTTTCCTTCTTGGGCTTCATTCCTCATCGTCTTCTTATATTTGCACCGCCTTTGCTATCAGTTCAAGTTATGGGTCGACCTCAACCAGAGGTCTAGAACCATGCTGAGATGGTGCCTCTAACGTTTCTAAGCGAAAGGTTCGTTAGTATTACGTATAGGGCGGTAAAAATTCGGATTCGGAATGAATATTACCCAATCCGGATATGTATTCAACTAAATAAAAAATAAAAAAGTTATTATCATATTTATGTAAATATTCAACTTTTATATGATACAAACGGTGGTACTAATAATTTAAATTTAAATATTGGAATTTTTAATATTTAGAAAAAATTTAAATTTATAAAACATATTTAAACTTCAAAAAAATATATTAATTCAAAATAAAACGATAACAAAAAATGTGTAAATATACTATTTTAATATAAAAACATCAAAAATAAATATAAAAATAATTATAATTAAATATTTTAAATAATACATTAAAATTAGAAAAATTATAAAACTAAATACTGTATATTATAAAAAAAACAATGCAACGCGTAGATTTTCAAGCAACATTACAATCAAATTTTATTTACATATAAATAGAATCTTTTTATGAATAAAAAAGTAATGATCATAGAAAAAATAAATTAAATTAATAACAACTTAATGAATAATATTTATGATATTTATAATAAATTTATATACTTAAAAATATATTACAAATTACTAAATAGCATGAGATAGAGTTAGGTCAATATTTATAAGTAATATTAAAAATTATAAATAATTATCCTAACTTAATTTTAAGTGAAAATATTTTACTAACAGATTTGAACCTCCTGCTAATCGTATGTATATTTTTTTTTCATCGTATACGAATCTTTCTTAAATTTTACGGTATTTGTATTTTAATTAGGTCTTATACAAATATTTTTAGATCTAAATTATGCAAATTTTTTTTGGTATAATTTGGATTCGGATATTTTTAGTATTCCTAATCACGTAATGTTTACAGTGAACACAAGATTTCTATACACATACGGGAATTTTTTTTTTTTCATTTAATATTTTTATATTTTTTGTGAGTTTATGTTTAAATTATCATTTTAATTTTAATTTTTTCAATTTTGATCCTTGGAAAACTCTTTAAGGCCATACTAAAAATTAAAAATTATTATTTTCCTATTTATTATTTAAAAATTTAGATTTAGCATTAATTTAACATTAATTTTGCTCTTAAATATCACAATCTCAAATAAAACTATAATCAATTTTAGATGAAGCACGGATTAATGATAATTGACAATCCGTGTTTTTTTTTTTGTTTTTTTTTTCTTTTAAGGTACAATTGATCTTAAACATGTTACACGTTTTAACAGAAAATGGAATTCCTGTTTGGGCCCTATTGTTGCAGGAAATACATATTTTAGTCAGAATGTTTGACCTTACTTCTAAAAATCTCTAATATTTAAAAGGTTATTTCAACCTGGTCCTTACTGTACTTAATCCCTAATGTTCTGGTCCTCTGACCAAGAGTTTGCTACCATCATTTCATTAATTCCGTTGAATGACACATAAATAATCTTATTATATCCTTGTAGAAGACTACAAAATTCTTTAAAACTACAATATGTGATCTTATACCTTATTTTAACAAATATATTACAATAAGTGATAATTTTTACAAAATTCTTAACAATAATATCATATAAAATCTATATAATATGTATTTTTCTAAGTTAATTTGCAGCAAAAGTAAAATATTTTTCTTACCAAGTAATTTTCATTTTAAGTATAAATAATGATGGAAATAAAAAATAGGCTAAAAGCAAAAACAATTTTAACATTTCTTAAGTAACCTCGAGATACAGGAAATTTAATAAAATTTGAATTCATGACCTAGCTTAAGATAATTTATAAAACACTAAGGAGTTATTTGAAACAAGGTCAAATATAGTAACCAAAGTATATATTTACAGAAACATTAGGGATCAAATTGGAAATTCCCCTGAAAAAAAAACACATTATGTTCTGTCGAAATCCTCTGTTGAGACAATTCGCTGGAAAGAAAGAAAGAATGTCGGCAACTAAAATTAAAATTATATACGAAAATTGAGACAATGATCATGTGATATGTTGTAACAAAGCACTCCTTACTATTCCCTGAATGGACCGTCCCTGATTCTTCTTCAAATCTTGCATAATCATAATAAGCGTGGACTAAGTAAATCTTACTCTTTTAATGGCTATTATATATGGCTTGTCCAACATCTTAATTCTATATATGATTTTATATTTCAGAGAAACCACCTTTGGAATTTTGTTTCCTTCCCTCGACCTTCACCATATGCACTACAACCAGTCAAAACAGGAGACATCCATTCATTTGCGCCGTGATATAAGGTTATAAATAGTTGTGTCCCGCTATACGGAAAGCTCATCACATGGAGATACATACCTGTTAAATTCTTTGTGGTGCCATGTGCCGAAATAGGACGGTATACGTTGCACTTGCATACAAGAAAAAAATTTTAAAAAAAAAGGGAAAAAAAAAGGCCAGATTGTTTGACCTTCATATCCTTGCTCTTCCGCTACTCTTGCCTCGCCTTTCTATCTAGCTTTAACGGAGGAAGGCGCATGATTTCCACATATCACCGTTATTTCATAGGAAAGGGGAAAAAGGAAAAAAGACTTCCTCCATTTAGGATATGAAGTCTTCTTCTTTTCTATTTCTTGATAAACTCCATATGCACTGTAGCAAAAAGGAGAGAAGCAGCAGCATGGGAAGACTAGCTTCATTCTTGTTTTCTTCTCTAGCTTTAACCACCATTTTCAGTTTCTTTTTCCTCTACTCTCCAAACCCTCTGAAGATGATGCCGGAAAATGACCGCGATCAAAATCTTCGATTGATCAAACCACGCAAAGGTACTGTTACTGTAACTGAATTCTTCTTACTTGTTATTTTTTTTTTTTTTTTTTTAAATTCTTCTAACGGTGCCATCAAGTTTTAATATGTACTTTCTGAGAGTTTGATTAGTTTGGTTGGTTTTTGTAATCGTAGAAAATATTCTTCATGAGAAGTGTGACTTGTTCAAGGGGCAATGGGTTCCAGACTTTAGAGGGTCTCAATATACAAATTCAAGTTGTTCGACAATTCCGACATCAAAGAATTGCTTCAGGCATGGTAGAAAGGACACAGATTTTATTAATTGGAGATGGATACCAGAAAATTGTCATCTTCCGAGGTTTGATGCAAAAGTATTTCTTACAATTCTTCGAGGCAAAAAACTTGCATTCATTGGCGACTCGGTTGCTAGAAACCACATGGAATCCCTTCTCTGTCTCTTATCACAGGTCAGTTCAATTTATGCATCAAAGCTATCATATTTCTTTTTATATACAAATTAAATATCAAGTGCACTCTCAGTTAACTAGTTGAATTATGCAAGAGAAATATAAACTCCACAACAAAAGATCAAAAAAATATAATGTGGGTAATATGCATAGTGGTTGGATATGGTAATTTTATTGTGCTTTGCTTGTATCAGTCGTCTTGTAAAATGAAATTCTATTATTACTTTCTATAAGAGCAAGCAAGCATATTTGGAAGGATGGGAAAGTTGAGAGTTAGTATGGTATATATCATTCCTAATTTTAGCAGAGTAATTAGTAATAAATTCTTTTTTAAAAAATAGTAATGAATTCAAATTTAATTGATTACCAAACCATATATCAATCACAATTAGGACAAAAAAAGATCGTAGCTTATAGTGGGCTGTTTAATTTGGAAAAAGTAAAGAATTTGAATCTTCTTTGATCTGAAATCAAAAGCTACCCTTATCATGGTAATAATCCATAATTGTGTGAGCTCAAAAGGAAAACTAAAGACGTGTGGTGCTCAATTCAACAATTGGAGAAAAAAACAAAGTAGGCTAAGGACACGTGTAGTGCTCAACTCAGCAATTAAAGAAAACAACAAAGTAGGCTTAGGACACGTGTAGTGCTCAACTCAACAATTAAAAGAAAAAGCCAAAAGTAAGAGAAGCACCACTCAACAATTATTTTTAGATTACTTTTTGACGTACCAATTGCAATTAGCGAGAAAATGATGATGACTAAATATTATACATAATTAATTAAGTGATGATTATGCATAGTCAGAGAAAAAAACGCTCAAATCCAATAATTTTCTAATGCAGTGGGCCAACTAATGTTTACATGTATTATATAATGAATAATAATATTTTTATTCAGGTATGATAACTACACATCGAATTGAGCATTGATTTACGATAAACTATTAACAAGCTCATTAATTTGAAATACCATCAACAATATTTGCGATTTGGTGCCTGTTCAATCTAATAATTGAGTTAAAAATGCTGCAGGGGGAGATTCCAATTGATGCTTACAAAGATTCTGAAGACCGGCATCGGATATGGTATTTTGCTCACCACGACTTCACTCTCACAATGCTCTGGTCTAAATTCCTCGTCGTTGGCGAGGAGAGAATGATCAATGGTTCATTATCCGGAATATTCGACTTGCATCTTGACAAAATGGATAAGAAATGGGCAAAAGATCTCCCAATCGTAGACTACGCAATCATTTCCAATGCACATTGGTTTTTCCGGCCAATTTACCTACACCAAGATTCCAAAGTAGTAGGATGCGTTTACTGCAATAAACCAAATATCACTAAGTTTGATGTTCTCGATGCCGTCGGGTTGACATTTAGAGCGGCATTCAAATACATCAATGAATGCAAGCAATGCAAGAAAATAGTAACGGTGCTGAGGACATTTTCACCGGCTCATTTTGAGAACGGAACGTGGAACACCGGTGGAAGTTGCAATAGAAAAAGTCCCTACGGGGAAAGAGACATTGATTTGGAAGAACATGAGTGGAAATTGAGAGGCATTCAGGTTGAAGAAATTGAAAGAGCAAGAAGGGAAGCTGGTAAGAATGGAAGCAAGAGGTTTAGGGTTTTGGATGTGACAAGAGCTATGCTTATGAGACCAGATGGGCACCCTGGAGCTTACTGGGGAAACAAATGGATGAAGGGCTACAATGACTGTGTTCATTGGTGCTTGCCTGGTCCAATCGATGTCTGGAATGATTTTTTGATGGCATTTTTCACTGAGGAGGCGAGTTTAATGTCTTAATAATTTAGGGTTTAGGCTAATTTCTGATGGTATATTTGTTTTATATTTTCCGTAAAGTCTTCAACTTTTTACCACAGCCATACTAGCTAATAAATATTCATTTGATTGTCAAAAAGTAATAAAAGTGCTCAGTGCAACAAAACCAGCCTGTAACAATATTTGGTAGTAAAATCTATACTCTGATATATATATATATATATAATATTTTGGACATAAGCTTAAACAAACTGGCTTGTCCTGGTCAAGAGTAAGTGAAGTGAACATGGCACCTCAAATTAAATGCCTAAACCAACCAACGATGGAAGTGACTCTTTCCCCAACCAAGGTGAGATTGCGCAGAGAAATCAGGCAGCTAGTAAAGATTGTCCTCACAGTCATATGCTTGCAGTTGCTGAATAACATGGTTTACCATGTATACGCATATCTCACAACTGTAAGCATTAAATTGCATACGGAAAAGGGTTTGTTGCTTAACATCTTCCTACTTGGAAGAATTTACGGAGTACTCTCCAAGAAAGACTCATTCATTTGCTTCGCAAAAGGAAAAAATTCCCATCTCTAAACTCCTTTTCTCCACTTTGTTGTCTCTTTCTGTGAGTACATATATGCAAAATGAAGTTTGCTCAGTTTCAAGACAAACATAATCACCATAACAAAAGTATCGTGACATGTTTCGACATTTCAGCCTATTTTCTATTTTTCAGACCCTTTTGAGGCCATGTCCCAAAGTGAAATTCAACAAAAGGACGCCCTCGTTATCAAACCATCTCCGGTTATTTATTATTTATTTTTCTCTATATATATAATTTGTCTTTCTGATTGTTCTTGTACAAAAAATGAGGATAATGTTCCGTTGTGGCGAAGTTTTTTTATACGTGACAATGAAAATGAACCTTTCTGTTTTGTAGGCAAGGCGATTTTGGATTGTGACTTGTTCAAGGGTCACTGGGTGCGAGACAGTGATACTTCACAATATAAGAATTCAAGCTGTGCGACAATTCCTGACTTAAAAAATTGTTTCTTGCATGGAAAGGCATACAGAATTTCTGAACTGGAGATGGAAACCGAAAGATTGTAATATTCCAAGGTTTGATCCCAAGACTTTTCTGCATATGGTCCGATCAAGGAAACAAAATGGCATTTACAGGTGATTCTGTTGCTAAGAACCAAACGCATTCACTTGTATGTTTGTTATCTCAGGTATAGTAGACGTCTGGTTTTTCATGATATTTTACTTCTTTATTTACGGTTACTCCTTCAGGATGGACAATGTTATTCAAATTTAGTTTTGCAGGAAGAAATTCCGAAATATATCCACAAGGATGAAATACTCCGGAACCAAACATGGCACTTTCCTGAGCGATGAAAGCGAGATTGACCTAGAAGGTTAAGCCTGATAATTAAGGAAAATTCATGTAGAAGATAATAAGAGAGTACGAAAGGAAGGCGGAAAGCTTGGTAAAACCTTTGTAACAATTGATATCACAAAAGCAATGATGATGACACCTGATGGGCATCCGGGAGATCACTGGGGTAACCATCGGTTGGAAGGTTACAGAAACTATGTTCGTTGGTGCTTGCCAAGTCCCGTGATGCCTGGAATCAATTTTTTATGACCATTCTAGAAATAGAGACGGGATTAATTTCTAAGGAGCTCAGACAATTAGAAAAGAACCTAACAATATTATACCCATTTTGATTTACTACTGTAAAGGAAGGATCAATGGCCATTAAGTCACTCTCTTTTTTTTACACCTTTTATCTGCACTTAGATGTAGACATTTTTAATCATTGAGATTTAATCTCACATGCAGTATGATTAATGCATATATAAATTATTTAATCTCAACCGTTAAAATGCATATACCTAGCTGCTAACCAAAAATATAAAAGATATATAAAGTTAAGAGGTCATTCATCCCACCTTTCTGTACAATGGAACTAATAACTGTCAAAAGAAAATAAGTTAAATATTAGATCCAAAGTAAACGTGAATATTTACCAAACTCCTGCACCATTCGATGTTAAGCAGATGCAAACAACTACAACCATAACTTCAGGAAAATGATAGCTACTACCTTGAATAAACGAACAACCAATTTAGCTTCTATAGAATAATTGAGTAACATAAAGGCTCATCAAACTAATCACGTGATAGCTGGAATAACATATTTGCCTGCAGCTCTCTTAAAATATAGAAAAAAAAAATGCTTCGTTCTTGTTGAAAAATAGCCCTATTTTTACCATGGGCAGTCATGCAATTCCACTCTGACAGCCAATACAAGCTAGATTGCACTTTTTTTACTACACAGTTGTCTAAGAAAGCTAGATTGGCAAGCAAGCTTCTTCCAACAATAAACCCACGCCTGGACACTAGTTAGCATTTTAGGTGACAAGCTGACAGATCAACAAATATTAGTCACCAAGTGGAAAGGACAAATACTGAACACAAATGTTGTTCGAATATCATAATTATCCGGCAAAGTAAACAATGACAGTGCCATACCAAGATTTTAGAGGACTGCAGAATGATCGTCAAAATGAGAGCTTGCTGCTTTATATCACCACATTTCTACAGAAGCATATTTGTATTCTGTCACCAGGTTGCACTTAAGAAATGCACTATGTCCTACTCATAACACATTTAACAGTAATACAATTGTTCCCAGAGCCAGACTGCCATTATATTGAAACACAATACAATTTAAATGATCTGGCCATTAAATACGCAAGTCCTAATACATCCAATAATGATTTTTTGCACAAGATCCAACAATGCGTGACCAATCAAAGATACTTCCTCTGCCAGGCTATGACATCTCATATCTCACTTCAATTCAAATTTCATTCAATAAGGAAGCTAAATTACAGAAAGGTCGTTTGGTAAATGAAAGCACTCAAGAACACTAGCAAATAATACATGGATGACATATTTAGCAAAACAAATAATACAGACCTACACTCAGCCAATTTATAAAACTAATAGAATTTCTCCCTTTGTTTTGGTAATGATTGCTGGGTCAAGACTCAATTATCATTCTAGCCTAACAGCAGAAGTTATGTTAACAAAAACAAGCAAGAATGTCATGCCAACAGCAGACATTAGTATGAATTATCATACCCAAATAATTCTTCATTGATGATGTAAACCATATTTTCATACCATATTAAAGCCAGAGCGAAACAGCGCATAAAATGCAACGTGAATAACAGCACCACTAAATATAGAGCCACACAGATGGGAAACGTGGAGCAACATATTCCATTTCTATGGTAAATAAGACAACATGGATGAAAACTCTAATAATTCCTAGGTTAACCAGGTGTCAGCAGAGGACATGTAACTATTTACGAAGGAGCAGTAAAGTTAAATGCTGCATGCAAATTTCTGAGTAAGACTAAGTGGTTGTGATTTCCACTCTAGCAAACCCAGTTTACTGAGAAAAGTAATTTCTAATGGGGAAATAAGTGAAGAATATCATGCACTGCCATACAACTATATCACACATACAATAAAGTTTATATGATGTTGTTGCTCTCCAGAATCAACTGACAAATGATTTTATAATGAAACACCCAGCGTCAGATTCTACGAAAGCTCCCAAGTCTAAATAACAAAAGGATGGCCATCTATTTTATACACTGAACATATAAAACTATACAAAGAGTTATGCTAACTAGTCCGAGCAGTAAATAGATTCTCCTGCTAAACATAGAAATCGATTGAGCATGTAACGATATAATTTCAAACATATTCTCAACCCAAAGATGAAAATAATGAATAAAGACAATATAAGATAAAAGGTCCATTTGTAACTATATTTAATAGCCATAAACTGTAATTCTCCAACTAGTGCTCTTCTTCCACCATTCATATAAACTAAAACCCAAGATGTAGCACGTTCAACTTATAAAATTAAAAGCATCAACAGAACATATTATATAAGCCCAAGAAAAACTCATGCTTCTACATTGTTACCAAGCACAAACGAGAATAATTCACGCACAGGTGAATATTCCACCAACGCAATATCCATTGCATACCCAGCAACCGGCAACTTCAACTCCCTCAAAACACAAAAGGCTTCAGCCATTCTTGTCTTTGGCACTTCTTGAGCGACAGAACAATAAGGAATCCAATTCTCAGAACGATACTCCTCACCAAACTCAATACCTTCTTTTTTAATTGCTTCGCACAATTGAGACTGAAACTGAAGTAGCGGAACTGAAGGCGTCGGTGCAAGAAACAAGACGTTGTTGTCATTACAAAAGCTCCCAATTGCTGAGAAAGACAAAGGCAATGGCTCTTGCTTTGAAGCAAAAGTCTTGATTATCGATTCAAATTTTGCCGGCTCTACATTGGGGCTTGAAAATAGGGTTATATGAGGACGTGATTCGATTTCAATGAGTTGAGTACTGATTTGGCGGCGAGCCAGTACATTCCATGCTTTCAACACTTGGTTTTCTAAAGCAGGATCGAAATAAAGCTCGATTGCATAACCTTGTGACATTTGGGACAGATTTAATAGAACAAGTGAATTAAGTTAATCCAATTGCTGAAATTGATATCTAAGCACACCCACCAGTCGAGAAAAGAAAATGAAAATCAAGAACGAAGCAGAAGTGTAAACAGGAAAATATCACAAACCCATATGCTCAAACCGAAGGGGCGAGATTTAGAAGAAAATGAATACCACTCAGAATCTAAAATTGCGATCTGAGCATACCCAATAACTAACTATTCAGTGCATATTTACGATTCCCATATCTGTAAAACGAACAAGGAAGAGAAATTGTAGAGAGATGAAAAATTGAGATCTGAGATCTGAGATCTGAGACTGCCAAATATGAAAAATGGAAAACCTAATAGTAAATTGAAGTGACACAGACGCAGTTAGAAAAAAAAAAAAAAAGAGAAGCCAAGCAGGGAAACGAAGATATAAATGTGGTGTGTGGATGCGTAGGAAAGACAGATATGGAGAGACGTTGGAATGGAAGGTAAGGACGATGAAGCTAATAGCAAGTTAAAACGTCGGGGCGTTTTCTAAATCTAGAACCAGACACTGGAGATTAAAAGGAAAATATCATAAGTGGTTTGGGCTAAAGCAGGCCCTGGGCGCAACGTAGAATTTTTCGCTCGGTAATTATTAAACGGAAAGAGAGACGATGGAATGGAATCAAAGTGTGAGAGCTACAAAACCCAGATTTTTTGGACGGAATAAATGTGAGGGGCAATGGCACCGTTCGTTAAAAAGTTTTCTTTTTTTCTTTTTATTTTACACAAAATTTAAAACTTAACATTTAAATCTTTTAAATTTTCATTTATTTGTTTATTTTAGTTTTATTTGAAATAACAAATTAGTATTTTTTTTCTTAAAAATATGTGCATGATTTTTAGCTTGAGCGTGCAAAGCAGGTTTGCTGACTTTGGATTGGTTG
>JAWDEX010000001.1:7834912-7851510 GCA_035221805.1 Trichilia hirta | reverse complement strand
TGCACGTAGCAGGATTCTTCTTCTTCTTCTTCGGTTGGACCTTATTCTTCTCTTAACTTGAGAACTTTTAGAGAGGGCCACCTTTGAGTAGTTAAGAGATAACTACTGCACTCACAAACTTTTTCGAGCCCAGCCTCTCGAGTCAGTAAAACACTTAAACACTCGTAATTTCTCTCTTTTTATTTGGCCCTACACCATTTCACTGACTTAAACGTCGGAGTTTATTCGTCGGTAATTTGGCTTCACTCCTAACTTACTTTTCTGTGATTTCAGGTAGTTCCTGAGGAGGTTCTACGTCAACTGTAACAGTAAATCTGTGTGATGTGCTGAATCTTCTGTTTCTGAAAATGTAGGGCATCAATATATATATATATAATTTTATTAATTTATGTGGATAAATTTTGTATAAAAATTTGAATTTTTAGTATTAGTAACTTAAAATTAAAATGATACGATGAAAACAAGATTATTACGGTCCACCATAAGGGGTGGAGATGGTAAATATTAATTTTTAAAGTAAATTAAAATCTATTAAACACTTTCAATATTATGTTATCTTAGCAGTCAGTCCATTAACTGAATAAAGTATTTTTAGGTTGTTTATTTGTGCTGTCGTGTTTGCTATTTTTGTGAAGCAAATTGATTTAATCTATAAAAATATTTGCATTATTGCCTATGAATATAAAATATTCTTCAGGTGATTATGTTACGATCACATGATGAAATGATCAGATGGATTTCAAATTTATAGATGTAGGAAGGAATATCATATTATTACCGTTTTCTTATTGTATTGGTCCACGATACCAGATTTACAATTTTACTCTTATTTTTTTTCTTTTCCCATTTCCATGAAGCGCTCAAGCTAAAATTATTAGCACTGTATCTTCCATATCCGTTGCAGTGGTTGTGGGTCTTAATAGAGGCCCAACCATCTTATCCAGTACATCATCTGCAGCAGCGGCTCTGATATCATCTCAATGAAATTGGGTCAGTGGAGGCATTTGAACCTACTGATTTCAATTTGGTTAATCATCCTGGAATACTGTTTAATATAATGGAATATAATATACGGTCATCAATTTAAAGAGTTTGCAAGATTGAATTTCTGTCATATTTGACAGACCCAAATAATGAGGATGTACCCTGCAGAATTTGTGGTAGCTTTCCTCTACAGCTTGTCGGGGAACATTCTATCCATAACTTTATGTTTCATGGCAGAACCGCAGAACGAAATTTAAGTTTCCGGAGACTAAAATCTTATACAAAATTAACTGCAATTATATCTTCGGTAAGAATCTGCTGAGAAGGAAAATAAGAATGTGTAACTCGCGACTGTTGTCTCTGTATTTCCGGGGAGTTTTTGGATTAGCGCGGGCCAATATTGCTCATACTTTTTGCATTACACATGAAGTGCCCCGTCTCCACAGCAATTTTCAAACCATTATCAATTGCAATTGCAGTCATTATGCATTTGAAATTCCTCGGTGATGCTCTTCATATTCGAAGGTATTACTTTGTCTCGTTCCAGTTGGATTTGCTACTTTATTTCTCTCCACTTCTTAATTTTACGGTGATTTTGGAGCTGTAATAATGTCGATGGGATTTTATGCTGGACTATTGGGGAAGGCAAGAGAGGAAGATATAGATAATAATTACTCGGCATTACTAGTTTGGGTGCATCATCTGATAGGAAGACTAACAACCCATTGTTGCAAAACCTTCAAGTAGAAATACAGATTTGAGCTTGTATCTTGTAAAATATAATGAATTTTAATGTGTTATAAGTTTTTTTTTTATATTATTTTAAATTGACTTTTATAAAATATTAATTTATGATAATTTTATAATGAGTAACCCGGTAATCAATCTGAAAGAAAAGGATTAATGTAAGTTTGAAATGCTATTTTGTAAATAATAATAAAATGCGTGAATAGATAGCAACTGAGGTGAATGAGCACATCCCACCAGGACCATTAGCAATTTCGTGCAACCTATGTACAGTGCCCAATCCATGACGTTAAATCAAAGAATGAAGCCCAGTAGGCCCAATCAGTCCCAAATCCCAATTCCAGCATTTTCCTCCCTCCCATTTCTGCACCGCCTGAGAATCTGATTCAAAGCCGAAAAGCGAGGAAAATTTTGCAGAATCTTCTCAACCATCAAAAACCCTACTGACGAAGCAGAGGAAAACAGGAAAAAAAAATGCCCGAACCCAGAAAACGTGGACGCAAGCCCAAAATTCCCAAGACCGAAACCATGCCTACGACTCAAAACGACACCACAGTTTCGCTCCCCACAACCACCGAGAATCATAACGCTTCCCCCGCACACAGCCCCCGTGGCCGAGGCCGACCGAAAAAAATGAGAAAACAAGCCGAAAGCAATGCGAACGATAACTATAACAGTAGTAATATTAACTCGAGCATTGGGCACGTGGCGTCACCGGAAAGAAGCAGGAACGGAGACGGCAATGAAATAACGATATTACCACCACGTTGGGACAGTGTGGCAGTGAAAGCAGTGCCGTCGATGGACGCTGTGGTAAAAGTGTTTTGTGTTCATACAGAACCGAATTTTTCTCTTCCTTGGCAGAGGAAACGACAGTACAGTTCGAGTAGCAGCGGGTTTATTGTGGGAGGGAGAAGAGTGCTGACAAATGCACATTCAGTGGAGCATCATACGCAAGTCAAGCTGAAAAAGCGGGGTTCAGATACCAAGTACCTTGCCACCGTTTTATCTATGGGGACCGAGTGTGATATTGGTAAACTTTACTCCCTTTGTCTTTCTTTATTATTTTTTGGATTTCTATAAGAGACTGTTGGCGGTCATTGATGGGGAGTAAATATTGGTAGTTCATTATTGCGACTTGAAGAAAGATTCTGTAATTAAATAAGTGAATGAACAAATTGAATAAAAGATGTTAAATTAAAAAAGATGACTAGATAGATAAGTTGATTTATTAATTCAGTGGTGATGTTTAAATTTCTTTCTCCTTTTCCATTTTCTTTTGCTGGCTTTTACATTTTTCAAGGTTTGTCAATGTAGTATAAGTGGTATGATAAAAGAAAGTTATAAATTATAGATATCTGCTGGCTAATTATTTTTATTTTGTGTTATTTTTTTTTTCGATATATCAGTTATTGGATGATAATGAATTGTATTTTTTACCTTGTGATATTTGGTCATGCTGATAGAAAATTTTGTGGTTTTATCCTATTTTATAGAAAAGTAGCATACCATTATTAATAGATCGACAAAGTGGATTGAATTGATGGTTTACTTAGTCCATGAATATATAATTCTCTTTTTGTGGTGCTACAGCATTGTTGACAGTTAATGATGATGAGTTCTGGGAACGAGTTTCACCAGTGGAGTTCGGCGATTTGCCAGCACTCCAAGATGCTGTCACTGTTGTGGGTTACCCAGTTGGGGGTGACACAATCTCTGTAGCAAGTGGGGTTGTTTCACGCTTGGAGATACTATCTTACGTCCATGGCTCAACTGAGCTTTTAGGGTTGCAGGTTGTGGTCATGGATTGGTTTACCTTTACTTTGCGTTTAGTACCATGGAATTAGAGCTGTGGAATTGGAGATTTTAATCCCTATTAATACTAAAGATGACCTCCAATTTTGTTCAATTACAATTCTAAGTCTGAATTACAAACCATCTGATGCCTTGGATTGTTTTAAGATATGTTTTACTGATATCCCTTTTTGCAATATGTTTTCTAGATAGATGCAGCTATAAATTCTGGAAATTCTGGTGGCCCTGCATTCAGTGATAAGGGCAAATGTGTTGGTATCGCATTTCAATCTCTCAAGCATGAGGATGTGGAGAACGTAGGTTATGTAATACCAACACCTGTTATTATGCACTTTATTCAAGATTATGAGAAAAACAGGGCTTATACAGGTATTTTTACTTGTGTTTAAATTTTCTTGTTGTTTTTATATTTTGAACACCATCTTTATATATATATATATATACACTCTTGGTGTTTTCGATGTATTAGGGTTCCCAATTCTTGGAGTTGAATGGCAGAAAATGGAAAATCCTGATTTGCGCATGTCAATGGGAATGAAACCTGATCAGAAGGGTGTTCGTATTAGAAGAATTGAGCCAACAGCTCCAGAATCTCAAGTTCTGAAGCCATCTGATATTATTCTCGGCTTTGATGGAGTTGATATTGCCAATGATGGAACTGGTGAATTTTCCCTTCGTCTTCTTTTATTTTTGTTGTCGTTAAAAATTTTTACGTTGCTAGTTCATTTTCAATTTTTTTAAACACAAGACCTTGATGATTATATTTGATTCTTCCAATGAAAGTGGATAAGAAATATTATATTCAACTAAATAAATTACGGTGCTATTTCATGGACATGAAGGCTGTTTAGAAAGGAGTGGATGGCTCAGAGAAGTAAATGACTGGATCTAGTTGGTCCTTTGCTGACTGCAATTTGACAGATTTGTTGGACTAATTAAAGATCTGCGGTTGATGCCAAATATATAGGAGATAAAATATGTTGGAGCTTGGCTGCCACAATATAGGCAAAGCATGGGATGCTGACTGAGTCAAGTTCTTTCAAAATTATGATACTCTTTGGTTTATTTCCTGGTATAGCTTTGTTCTTTTTGCTGCCTGCAATCTTTCTAACTCCTCTTTTAAACTGAATTTTAGTTCCATTCAGGCATGGAGAGCGCATAGGTTTTAGTTATCTTGTTTCTCAGAAGTACACTGGAGATAGTGCTGTTGTTAAAGTTCTCCGCAATCCAGAGATTCATGAGTTCAACATAAAACTTTCGACTCACAAGCGGCTCATCCCAGCATACATAAATGGCCAACCTCCTTCTTATTACATCATTGCAGGATTTGTCTTTACAGCTGTAACTGTTCCATATCTGCGCTCTGAGGTATGTTGTCACCTACTTCGGGACTTATGATCTCTTTCTCTCCCACTGTATTTGTAGTGCTGTCAGAAGGTCTGTATACTTATTTTTCTGTTTTAATTTCTTCCTTTCTGCCCCATTCTTTGTTATTGATTTCTGCATCGCTTTGTTAGGAAAACTAGGGGACAAATTGCATGCTTATTCTGATTTTATACTCCATCATTACGAATTTTGAACCCATTGCCTGCCCTCGCGCCTCCTAACATTTCATTAAACAGTTTCAGAATGTTTTGGAATCTGTATAAACTCTTGATGACTGATTTGGCCTAATTGTTGTAGTTCTCTGGTCATAGCCACGTCCCTACTTAATGAATGGCTCAATTTTTGAATCACACATGAAGTATAAATTAACATAATTGTGGCCATGTTGTGGTCACCTCTCAGGATAGCAGGACTGGTGGCATCCATGGTTCCCATTACTTTAATGTTTGGTTTCTATTGTCATGCCCCTAGCGACTCATGAGTGTAACAAACATCAAATGATTCCAAAGCCAGTAGGGATACTCCTCCTGCTCAAGTCTTTTTCCATTATGTGTACATTTTGACACATGCATGTGTATTGCTCTGCTGTATTTTCTCTTTTTAAGGGTTTCACACCTCATTAGTATGAGATTACAGTAGTGGGAAGTATTGTTTCATTTTTACCTGTTTATGTTGAAAATGCAAGTGTTTGTAACTAGGTCAATAAAAGGTTTTCCAATATTTGACTCTTGCTTGCATTCAATTCCAGTATGGAAAGGATTATGAATTCGATGCTCCAGTCAAACTGTTGGACAAGCTCTTGCACGCAATGGCACAGTCTGTAGATGAACAAATTGTTGTTGTTTCTCAGGTTCTCTCTCTCTACCATCTCCTGAATTCCAATACCTTTGTTTTCCATATTAGTTTTTTGATGAATGTGAACTCAATTCTCCATTATACCAATATTTTTATTAGCAATGACTGTCAAATGTTTACCGAAGAACATAAAAGAATTCATTGTATGCATATAAAACTTGCACCAGGTTCTTGTGGCTGACATCAATATTGGATACGAGGAGATCATCAATACACAGGTCAGGACTTATCTCATTCAACTGTGCTGCAACACTTCTGAAACAAATAACGCTGAGGTGCAAATATTAAAGATTTTCTTATGTTGATTTCTCTAGGTTCTTGCTCTCAATGGTAAGCCTGTGTGGAACCTGAAGAGCTTGGCTGACATGGTCGAAAACTGTGAAGATGAATTTTTAAAGTTTGATCTAGAGTACCAGCAGGTTTCTCTCTCTATCTCTCTCTTGCTTGATCTCTCTCTTGCTGTCTGTTATTATTTTATATTTAACTGAGTCTTGAATTATTCAAGCAGATAGTGGTCCTACAGACTAACAGAGCCAAGGAAGCAACTTTTGATATCCTTGCAACACATTGTATACCTTCTGCTATGTCTGACGATCTCAAGACTTGAGGATTGAAGAGAAGGTACGGGACATGATTTCTCTTTTAGCAATCTCTGTAATTTGCCTTTGCATGTCATCTTACTAAACTAGTATAATACAACACAATTTTTTGGTTGCACATTAATTAGCATTACTGCTCTTTCCTGACAGGGGATGAAGGCGTCTTTCAGTTATTTTGTGTTTATATATTTAGTTTGTATTAATTGGAAGAAATCTGGGAGGATTTGAATGATGGTTTTACTAGACCTAAAGTATCATTCAATAGTAAAGTATCATTCAATGATAACTTTTGCTAATATTCAAGCCATATTATGTCAGAGATCATTTTCATGTAAAATTATCGTTGGAAAATTTTTGTCGGTTCTTGCTTACAAATGACGGCCGTCTACTACATGGAGAGCTAGGGCAGGATGGTGATGAATTTCTGAGGTTTGGGCTTTAAATGATTCAAGGTTCTCTCTTTCTCTCTCTCTCTCTCTCTCTTACTGAATCATACTAATTCTTTTTAAATAAATCCATAGTGCAATTTGAAAGGGAACCAAACAAAGCAGCAACTCCAACGTTTCTGTAAACATATTTTGCACCTATTTATATGTCAGATGATACCAAGACCAAATGAGTTGTAAAAAAAAGAAAAGAAAAGAAAAGAAAAAAATGAAAAAAAAGGTAGAATCTTAAATATGAAGTATAACTTTCTAGATAGGATTAATTTGCTGTATGTTAGTTCAAAATTTTACCATTGCAATAGAGTATTACTATGTTTGAAGAATCATTAGTTAAAAAACCGTTCCAATGGAACGTTGGCCATGTATTGAGCTTTTGCTAGCCCTTGCTTCTTCGTTTTAGACAGAAAACGACCAAAAAATTACCCTCGTTGGAAGGGCATCACGTAAAATATTATTAGATCTCTGATTTTAGTTGGATCATCAAGCTCCTTGTACGCTACATAGTATGTTCCGTCTACTCTCAGGGAATGCATGATTTTGCGATCACTAGCTTTGGATGCATAACAATGGCACCGCTTTATGAGATGATTTGGTGTATAACCATTCATACTATTGGTAAGACACATATAGTTGTTGCTGTTCTACTCCAATGCTCTATTACAACACTAGGTGACAACCTCTAGCCTGGTAGAAATGATACTTGGTTGTCACGTGCCTCTTTTCCGTGTTACATGGATTCGACTTACAGCTTTTACTGGCACTTTACACTGGTATATTCTGCCGAGGGTTGAAATTGTAGGCAGATAGGTGTTGGGTAGTTCACATTTGACCTTTCATTTATTTGCATCAATGTGCTCTATACAAGTTCGCTTTTATTGTTCTGCAATAAAGGTTGTTTTTGGTTTGATGGTGATTCCAGCGTACCAAGCCCGTGATCTTCACCCATGGCTTCTTTCGCTTTGCCCCACATTACAGTGTAAAACCCAAGAGATATTATTGTTGCTCCAATGAGGCTGCAATATGCAAGACAAAGATCATTAGTTAATGCATTGATTCAGGTTTCCTTCTGAGTAGAGAATCAAGAGACGTTTCTACCTTCCAAGATAGAGTGTGTCATCGAGGAACATTACGCCCATGGCAACTGCTATGGCAATCGATAAGGGCTTGAACATCGCTACATAGACAGGCCCCTTTGTGCGTAATGCCCATGTGTGAACAGAATTATTCAAGCATGATCCAAATAGCCCCTAAAACAGACAACATAGCCAACAATAAGAATTAGAATTTTACACATTATCAAAGCAGCCCCCCAAAATTAGCTGTATTATTCCTTGAGTTTCTCACCGAGCACATAATAGACGCCACAGCAATATTCGGCCTTACTTTCCAGGCATTCGAATCCCTTTCGCTAAATATTCCTACAAAGGCAGCTACGCAACTCACACATAAATTGTAGAAGAAGACAACTGTCAATTCTGCAGGGTACTCCTTCATTATTTGTGCCTGTAAAACATTTAAAATTACCAAACGTAAGTCTCTACATTCCGTTCCGGTAAATGTTACAAAGCTTTGGAGTAGAATTGAGAGAATGACAAATATCTCATGTTGTTAAATGACAATTATTGCTATTTTATATTTCACGACAAAATTCACTTATAGATTTGAAAGTTAAAACAAATATTTTTTATCTGATTAATTCTTTTAATTTTTTATTTTTTCTAGTGTGATAAAAATTATATTCCCAACTTTTATAGAAGTATAAAATTTTAAAAAAATTATACGTATACATCAAATTATTATTAAAAAATATATAAAATACATAAATTTTAATTAATAAAATTTATATTTTGAAAAATATAAAAAATTTATGAATTATATTTTAATTTTTTTATTTTCATATTTTTATAAAGATTGAGTACATAATAATTATTACACTATAAAAGGGATAAAAAAAATTAAAAAAAATATTTTGATAAGAATATTTGTCATAACATTCAAATATTAGGAAGGTATGTTCACAAAAAATAAAATAAAAAATAATTGTTAATTATTAAAATTTTGAAGTGTACTCGTCATTTTTCAAGTACAATTTGAAATTCGGCTTTACCTGAACGATGTACCATAGTGGCACTAGAATATATTCAGCAGCGAGAAAAAGCCCACCAAGTGCCCAATTTGCGTTTGATGAGTGGAGAGATTGATCAAGTGCTATGGAAGGTGATGAAATTATAATGATACGAGGGCCCTTGTACAGCGTCACTATGAATGCTCCCACTATGGACACTATCGTTCCCAACACTTTAGCTTGGCTGCTTTTTTTTCTACAAGCTAACTTCTCCATCCTTTTGCCAAAATTATGAAAAGAAAAAGTTGAAAAGAGAGGTCAGAATGAGAATAAAAAAAAGTAATTTGTGGTCCATAAGGAGAAAAAGGACTCAACACAACAATACCCAAATTGGAATGGACGGTTTCTTCAAACAAGGTATGACAATCACCTAGCCGATGGCAAAATTAACATCTTAGAAAGAAGGTTGTTTAAGTATCATTATCATTTTGTGGGTTTCACCCTGCTCGGTTGACCCTACCTGTGACAAACCCACAAAACCTGACAATACATTGGGCCACTTTAAAGTTGGGGGTTTACACTCTACATCTTTCTAATTGGACGATAGATATTGCGATTGTTATGGCAAAGGCATGAATGGGATTGGGACGTTTCTTATTAACTGAAAAAGACTTTACCTATAAACTGGTTTCGTATGTTTATCCCTATAATAACCTATCTATGCAAAAGCAAGATAGAGACAATGAACATCCAAACTGGGCCGAGGTCTAACACTCAGCCCAATACAAGAAGTTACTTTGCCGTTGCCACTTTAATTTCTTATTTACTGAAAAAGCTTTTAACCTATGAACTGGTTTCGTATGTGGATCCCTAGATTAACCTATCTATCTATAAAACAGCATGATTGACACAATGAACATCGGAGCTGGGCCAACGTCTAACACTCAGCCCAATACACGAAGTTACTTTGCTGTTGCTACTTTAATCCAAGCCCCGAGATGCGTGACATGTCATGGTGGAGTAAGGGGACAGGTTGAGCAACAAAAGGGAACCAAAACACATTTATGAATAGAGAAAAGTCTACATATTGACAAATGGTTAGAGTGATAAACATGTTGCTTTATCAGAAAGTTGACACTATTAAGCAAGTTATTTTGAAGAATTCAATTAAATATACTATTTTAGCCAATGATTTTAATCCCTTGAGGTTCTATGAAAGAGGAAGGGAACCTGAAAAGGATGGCGAGTATGAATGTAAAAGCTGGTGTGAGGTTGCTGATAGCTGAAGATAGAGTGGGAGAGCTGTAATTGATTCCTGTATAACCCAGTATCTGAGATGAACTCCTGAATAAAAAACCCATACCCATCCAAATCAAAAATAAGT
This sequence comes from Trichilia hirta, assembly GCA_035221805.1. Classification (NCBI taxonomy): domain Eukaryota; kingdom Viridiplantae; phylum Streptophyta; class Magnoliopsida; order Sapindales; family Meliaceae; genus Trichilia; species Trichilia hirta. The sequence goes on along the minus strand of JAWDEX010000001.1, from coordinate 7,841,229 downwards.
AAATTTATTGACATAAAACAATACCAAATATCCATTGTCTGTCTGTATTAACTGTTCTTTACCCTATAAGTCCGAGAAGGCCTATTTTGCATACTATCGACAAGGAAATTGGAGGAAGCGTTCTTGATCTGCATACAAAGCAAACACATACAATAAACAAAATCTTACTTCTTGTGCATGTTTTAACTAGAAAACTAATCTCTTCCCCTTGTGTGAGTGAGTACCTGTGAGAGAAGAATGGAGCCGGTAGAAGCACCAGAGCAGCAATAGCATAAGCATATACAACGAAAACATGGTAACTCATCCCCTCCAAAGTTGCTGCTTTGAAAAGTGTGTTTAAGCCAACGTTGATGCATTCCATAGACACCATAGCCGTAAACGGTAGCACATCCCCGTAGCAGTATCTTCCAGCCATATCTCTCTTTCTCTCTGTTTGTGTATGTCTTCGATAAGGCTCAGCACAAAGAAACTAATGTTGACCCCGAGCCTTTGTCCAATTTAACGAACTACTGTTGGTCGTGAGAAGTCACGGGGCAATGATAATAATAATATGGGTTTGAAGATACATCGATGCTGAACTTTAGTGCAATTATTTGGTTCTATTTACAGCTGAGCAGCTGTCGTTTGCTTTTTCTTGCATTAAAGACCGAGAGAGGGTTTTTGTTGTAATATTGATTGGTTTGAATAGGATGGTAAACGTATTGATTTGTAATTGGAATTTCTCTCACGTACAACTTTTTTTACATAAATCAATTTGGAAATGGGATGAGTTTGAATGGTGTGAAAAGGATCCTTCATTTATGTGGAATGATTCTAATTATTTTATGTATAATTATTTGAGTAGTGGTTTGCAAACGAGGTATTAATTTATTCAACATGCCTTCACGAATTATATTATCAGGAATATCATCATAGTATAAAATACTAATAAATTTAGGTGTGATGCTTGGTGTATAAGATTGCATCTAAGATTTCAATTAATAGACCTAATGTGTTAAAGTTAAAAGTTTATGATTAGGATTATAATAATTGAACGTTAAAATTTGGAATATGTTGAACTCGATCATGTCTCGGATCGGATCTTCCCAATTAAATAATCAACTTCCACTACTAATTTATATTGCTCACAGTCACAGCTCTCGCTGAAATCTTTTAAATAAGAAAAATATTTATTTATAAAATCAATGACCACATCATTATCATGTTACAGCTTACACATACAAAATCAATTAATCAATCAATAGAGAGGATAACTATTTTAGTAATTGCATTATTTTTTTATGTGAATATTATTTAATAAAATATTTTAAACTGATCTACAAAAGTAATTTTACTTTTCTATTTAGAAAATAAATTAAAAATATTGTAAGGTTGTGATATAAATCGCGCATATGTTGTCCTAAAATTCATCCAATGGAGACGTAGAGTTGAAGGCATCGGAGAGTGTTTTGTTTCCTATCAATTTATTAAAGGAAAGCGAACACGGCAAGCAAGCTACTGGATTCCATCGGAAGTTTTTGAACAGATGTGTGTCTCCTAATCCTAGAAGTAACATTTTACACATTTCCATTTGAATGGGGATGGATCATTGGATTATCCGTCATCAAATAGAGCCTAGAGATCTATTGGATAAACAATTATCAAACTTTCAAATCTATTTTAATTATCAATACTCGTTGATAGCTTAATTTAATAGTAAAATAATCAACAAGAAATCAGGTTAAATTATCACCTAAGTTTTAAAAAAATTATTTTTATTATATACTCTCATTTTATAAATATTTTTTAAGTTGAATAGAGTGGCATGTAATAATAATATATTTAAAACATTAGACAAAGACTGAAAAAAAGTTAAATAAAATATAAAAGTACCTGTAAATGCTTGTACTAATTTATTTTCTTAAAATTAAAATTAAATCTGAACTTTAATTTAATTTTTTTTTTCTCGTTTTGAGCCCAAAAATTGTTGTTTACAACATCTGTTCAAGAGCACTATCAATTAAAAAGATTTGAAATCGACGCATACTTTACCTTCTTTATCTATATTTAATAAATTGTTTGTCATATATATTTTTCTTATAATTAATAATTATATTAAAACAAAAAATAAAAAATGAAATTCATAATCTGATTAAGTTGATGATACCCAAATCTTCCTTCTCTTTCTCATTATTATTTGAGAAGAGTGCCGAGAAGTATGGTGAATTAATTTGGGGGTAAAGAGTGGGCCTCTTTTTGAGACGAGTGATATGTATGGCACATCCCATTTATCATTAGGAAAGGAGTAGATTAGATACATAACAATAGCCAATCTCTATATTATACATTGCCCAATGTAAAGCAAAGTTCTACCAGTAGGAATTTCTGCTACTCTATTCCCTGACACTGATCAAATGAACAAAGATTCATTGGAGAATCATATCATTTAATTTCTGACAGAAATGCATAAATAAGTTGAATAAAAGAAAATACTATAGGTATTGGGAATATACCTGATCCTGAAGTGAGAAAGATAGCAAGACAGAGCAACCCAATGATGAAACATTTGTTGACGAGAGCAGTTGTGTTGCCAAATGCTATTGATAAGCTTTCTTAATATATTTTGTTTACAGAGCTCCAATCATGCATATATTAGGTTTCTTATTTTACATTTCTTAATCAGATTTGGTTTTCAATAGTAAAAACTTTACACGGCATAAGCAGCTCGGACTGGATAATGATTAGAAAGATAATTTTTAAAAAAAAATTCTGCAATAAAAGAAATAAACAAGTTTAATTATTAGTCATCATGTTACTAAAATAAGCAATCATATAAGGTTTGTTTGCAATTGCATGGTATTGTCAAATAAATCATTTTAAATTAGAGTTTAAAATATTTTATTATTTTCAAAATAAGTCATGACTTTGTAAAACACAAGTAATTTGGAGGACTAGAATTTTAGGTTGATCTAAGTTTTCACTTTTAAAACATATTTTTTTGTATAGTAGTTTTTATTAAAAATTGTTTTAATTTTATACAAATAAAAATATACACATGCCAATTTTTTTTTTTTTCTTTTATAATACAAGATCATAATTTCAATATGATGTCTGCACCATTAATCTACATACGACTTGAGATCACTGTATTCTAAGCTCGTATAGCCCGTATTGTCATTGATCCCTTCTTCTTTCGCCTTTCCCCAAATTACAGCATAGAACCCGACGCCTATTATTATTGCTCCAATAACGCTGCAACCATATTAGCAATAATTAACTAAGAATGGCAAATGAATCATACAAAAAATAAATAAAAAAATTAATTATTGGAGAGAGTTGATTATTACGTTCCTAAATGGAGGGCGTCTCCGTTGGAAACAAAACTCTTTTAACCAATTATTAATCTTTTATTTATAAACAATATAAATATTAAAAAAAAAAAAAAAAAGACAATACTCACACAATTATTTTTTTACGCTCAACTTACTTATACTTAAAAGCCACTACACACAATATTAATCCAAGCACTTACATACATACTGTGTGTTTTGCTGCACACACAACATAACTTATGTCACCTATTTATAGTTACGTAAAGTCAAAGTGTTTCTAGACTTTTCTAATTATTGATTAGAGTCAATTACTTCTTAATTTTTTTAGATTCTTCTTAAATAGATGTGAAGCAAAGAAATTGCAATCTTCTTGATTCTTCTAATTTCCACCTTCTTTGCTTCAATTTTTCAGTTTCTTCTAGAAAATTTGTTAGAGAAAATAATTCAAGTTATTTCAAAAATATTCTAAAGATGCAGTAGTGATTCTTAACACTCCCCCTCAACACCAACTCTCTTTATTCTTATTTTCAAACAACTAATCATGTCAAATTGCTCTCGTAATTATACGAACTTGACAATGAAAAGTTTTTTTATAAATAGATCTGTTATTTGGTCTTTTGTATAAATGAGAGTCATCTATATACTTTCTTATATTACCTTCTCTTAAATATAATGACAATATACTTCAATGTATTTTGTTCTCACATGGAACACTGGATTTTCTGCCAATTTGATAGCAGATTGATTATTACAATGAAACTATATAGCATACTCAATTGGTTGATGTAAATTCTCTAATAGTTGAACCAACCATATGCTTTCTTGAGCAGCTAGTGTTGTAGCTCGATACTTTACTTTAGTAGTTGATAATGATACTATCGGTTGTCTCTTGCTTTACCAAGAGATTGATCTCGATCCAAGCTTAAACACGTAACTTCTTGTTAAACGGTGTGTGTCAGGATCACCGGCATATTTAGCATCACAATATCCAACTATTTTACATACTTGATCTCTTTTGTAAAAGAGACCATAATCAACTATTTCTTTAATATATTAAAGGATTCATTGCATTGCTTCAAGATATGATTTCTTCTGTTTCTGCATGACTCAACTCACTATCCTAACTGCAAATACAATATCTAGTCTCGTCAGTGTCAAATAAATTAGACTTTCAACTAGTTGTCAATACATAGTGACATCTTTTAAGTCTTCTTTTTTATTAGTGTAAAACTTGATGTTTGATTATACTGGCGTTGATATTTATTTGCATTATGTCATCCCGAACCTTTGTAATAAATCTTTTGCATATTTCTCTTAGCAAAGAAATAGTCTTTCTTTCTTCAATTTAAGGTCAAAAAAGCGATTAAATTCTCTAAATTCTTTCGTTTGAAATTGGACTGATAAATTTTATTTTATTCAATAAATCTAATTTTTTTCATCTCTAGTGATTATTACATCATCTATGTAAACTAGTATAATTACTAGTTTACCTTAACATATTTTGACAAATAAGCTTGAGTCAGCATTTGCAAGAACAAAATCACTTTGAATAAGGAATTTATCTATTTTACCATACCAAGCTCTTGGTGCTTATTTTAATCTATAAAGCGCTTTACGAAACTTGCAAACATATTCTGAGTGAGTTTTACTCTTGAATCCTTTTGGTTGATTCACGTATATGTCTTGTTCAACTTCTCCATATAAAAGGGCATTCTTTACATTTAACTGCCAAAGCTTTGATGATTTGCTTATCGCTAGTGCCAATAAGACATAAATAATTGTTATTTTTATTACAAGACTAAACATTTTATCATAGTTTAGTCCATACTGCTGTGAAAAGCCTCGAACCGCTAACTGTGCCTTGTATCTTTTTATTGAGCCATCTGAACAAGTTTTAATTTTGTAAATTCATTTACAAGATATGGGTTTTACATCTTGAGGTGGTGGTACTAAGTTCCAAGTTTGGTTTTCTTATAATGCTTAAAACTATTCCTCTATAGCTTTCTTCTATTCATCTTTCTTGAAAGCTTTTTCAAATATTGTTGGCTCTTTTTCTTTAATAAGTGTGACATTAACGTACCTTGAATTAGGTTTTTGATTCCTCTTTGATCTCTTTAATTGTTTTTGTCCAACCTCGCCATCAATTTCTTGTTGGCTTGGTCAAGTCTCCTCAATTATTCTTTGATGCACTCCAGATTTCCAAGCACTGCCATCTAAACTTGATGCTTCTTTATCTTCGTCATCTACAAGTGCCCAATCCTCCATCATTTTTGATCTTGTACTTTTTTCTAGTGAGTACTTTTCTTATAACTTTTCTTTTATCATTCTTGAATCTGGAAGAATTATCTCTTATGGTGACTACCATAAAGATGCTTCATCGAATACCATATTTCTCGATGTATAACATTGACCAATTAATGGATCACAATATCTCCATTCTTTTCTTTCACTATTATAGCCTATAAATATGCATCGGATCGTTTTCTTGTCAAATTTATTATGTAAGTCATTTGGTATAAATACATAGTATTAGTATTGTATATCTTAAAATTATTTGTGTTATCGATTTTGAGTATATTGTATTAAGTTATTATAGAATATATATTGTACATATTTTATTAATAAAAAAATTATTTTAATTTATATGTATATATACTGCTTCTTCTATCTAATCATACTAGTAATAAAATATACATATAAATCGTCTAAGATAATTGAATTATTTAAATTATTCTATACGAATATAATATCGATTGAGCATAGATATTGCATAGTTGATACACTAAATATCTTCGGTGAATATCATGAGATAATATTAGTACGAATGATATAATAGTTATATCATTAGGACATTAGTGTGAAATAATATTTACAGAACTATTATTTGACCGTGACTAAAGTATGATGGATCACATGAATGTATGATATTAATGATTTATCATTAAATTATAAGAGTGTATTAACTACTCCTCAGACTTTAGACGTCATGGTTGTCAATCGGTATGG
>JAWDEX010000001.1:7814919-7825772 GCA_035221805.1 Trichilia hirta | reverse complement strand
TTATCACACTCGAATTCGGTAATTTTCACTTTCGCAAATATTTTTATAATAAATTATCGAATAGTTTTAAAAATAATTCTTAAAATCTACCATTTACACACTAAAAAATCACTATTCTAAACTCTCGAATTTACTCTCGAATATGGTATATAAACTCTCGAGCTCCCTAAACAAAATCTTTACTCTCAAAATCAATGTATTTTACACTCTCAAAATAGGTCTAAAACTCGCTATTGAAATCTGTTTATTATCGGACTAAAATTTTGTAATTTTCACTCTCGCAAATAGTTCAATAATAAACTCTCGAATAGTTCTAAAAATAACTCTTGAAATCTGTCATTTACACACTCGAAAATCACTAATCTCTACTCTTAAATTTACTTTCAAATATGGTTTCAAACTCTCAAAAAAGACTTAAAAACTCTCTATCTCGATTCAACAAAACCGTCACTCTTGAAATTGATTGTAACCAAACTTGAAATTGATTATAACCTATTTTGAGAGTGACGGTTCAACTCTGACAACAAATTTCAGCCAAAAAAATACTTCTTTACACATATTTTCATACTTTTATATATTTCGATCAATACACAATACTTATTACATGTTCATTTCATTCACAAAACAAAAAAATAAATAAATAAATAAATAATCGTTCAAAACTCATAATTTATGACTTCAAAAAAACTTCTTTATCATTGTCATGACAATATTGAGTTTGAGAGAACACAAGTGTAAATTTTTTAGTTCAACAGTAAAAAATATGAGATTACTACAATTGAAATAAGTTTAAGAGTGAGAAACGAACAAAGTTAATACTTCTAATAATTAAAATATTTGAAGGTATAATAGTCTAAAATAATTGTTTTTGATTAAATATGAGAAAAACTGTTGCATAAAATTTATTTTGAACTTAATTATTAAAATAGGGTCATTAGGATTAATTTTTCTTAATATCCAGGAGGATCTCTTATTATTATAAAAATTTTGCAGGTCCTCCTCCCAAACCCAGATGTTTGTAATTATTAATTTGTTGGCTAGGTTTTTGCTTAAAAAAACCCGTAAAAATTCAATAATTGCAAATATATTTTAATAAAAATATAATAGTCACTCCATTGTAGATAATTCACGACAAACTGCTGGTGGCTGTTAGGTTATTTTCTTCAAAATTACTTTTCATTTACGAAAAGAAGTTTAAACATATATTATGCATGTTTTGTATATCTTATTTTCTAGAACTTTTAACTAAAATGTTAAAATTTATTTTCAATTTACAACTTCTTTTTTTTTCTTAAAAGTTTATTCCTTTTGGAAAACAATACCAAATACGTTCTCTGTTTCTATTTAAAAAATTTTACTTTTAACAAATACTTGTATAATGTTTTTATAAACACCCTTTCCGTAGGATTTCTTTGGTCTAGCTCATGAGCAAAATATTTAGAGAACTGTTCGATTATTAGTAAGCATGATTTTCATAGTTTTAGTGCTTTAAGCTTCAAGAAGCATTAAACCACAGAACACAGTTTAGTTTTATGCCACGAAAGGGCAAATGCTCCTTTCGCAAAAAATCTTCCTCAGTTCCTATAGTATGTTAGTAGAAAATATAGCATATCTTCCAATGTGTATATATTGTATATAATTTCTTTTCCTCAGGATAAAATAAAAACTAACCAAATCCTTCAGTATGTTTGCATTCTGTGTTCTATAATGTCGTGTTTTTCAAGGCTGTAATCTTTTGGTTGGCTGACTCCAAGATACAACACCGCCCGCAGTCGCGCTATTTTCTTTGGCTTGTCCCCATATTACAGCATAAAATCCGAAAGCAATTACCATAGCTCCAATCAAACTGCATTACGATGATGTATATAGGATTAAAGAACTTTTCCAATATTTTAAGACAATAATAAGACCAGTGGAAAAACATAAAACATGATTCAGTATCCAAATATTAATGGCTCAGTTATGATGAGCAGATATGCAGGGGCAGAGATAGAGATTTGTTTATTGGTGAAGCAGTGCAGAAAACAAAAGCTACAATGAGGTCAAAGAGTACAATAATATTTTTGAGAACAATATATATAAATATACCACATTTTCATTAAACTTTGTGGGGTCAATCAATTGTCCTGTCAGTTGTGTGTACGCGTTCGTGCACATTTATTTTCAGTTTTTAGTTTCTTAAATTTAAAAAAAAAAAATTATTTTCACTTTAACATAGCTTGCAGAATGTATGCACAGAAAATGTAGAAAAGTAATTTACCTGCCAAGATGAGGGGTTTCGCCAAGCAACATAATAGACATGATCACTGCACTGGCAGTTCCAAAAGGCTTAAAGAGAGCTACAAATACAGGACCCTTCTTCTGCAGGCACCATGCAATAGTGCTGTTCCGCAACACAGTCCCTACAATTGCCTGAATTGAAGACAAATCAGTGAATGCCAAAAGAGAAGATAAAGAACTAATGAACTTTCTAAGTAATTTTACAAAAATTCTGTGCATGAGAGGGATAAAGTAAGGGGCTGAAAATAGGCAAAAAGAAAGTAAGAGATCAGAAACTTATAATAGGAAATGTTGCGAACAAAAGTTGATTGTACAACTAAGAATAAATGACTGAAAGAAAAGTAGGGAAGTCTATTATACCGCATAGACAACTGCAGTTGTTTGAATGCCAGGTTGCAGTTTCCAAGCACTTGAATTTCGTTCTACTATTAAAGAGACCGCTGCACATTGTATAGTACCAAAAAAGCAGGAGAAAAAGACTAGGTTTATTTTGTCCGGGTACTCCTTTAGCATTGCTGCCTGGAATTGAAATTAGATTAGTTTTCTCCAAGGGAGGCCCTTGCCAAATGTCCAATGACTGAAAGCATCTTATATAATGTACTCTTCATCTGTTTATGCAATTTCTATTAGCACCTCATGAATCCATTGATCATAGAATTATGGATTACATACTTCACATGCTTCTGAAAATATTTTAAGAAAGTTCAAGCACAAAGTCAAAATGCTCAAAATTGCACTCGTGTCTAGTGATATATGCCACAATCTTATGAATGTTTATGAATTATAGTTAGGGAAGGGGATAGAAACATTCTTTCAAGGCTGATTTCACAACAATAGTGAAATTAAAGAAAATTTTTAATACAAAAATAATATAAAAGTTCCACGATGAATTCATGATATTCCCTCTGATAGATTAAAAAGTTATCTTCTACATAATTTTTGTTAAAAGCTTCATGATAGTCTCAGTATCAGTAAACATAATATATGGGCTCATAAATGTGGGCTTCTTCTTGTCTATGTAACTCTCACATAGAGTTCAAGTACCTTTCCTAAGGTCAGCATTTTACTACAAAGTGGACATAGATATGTTCATAATTAACAGTACATACTCAATAATAACAATAACACCAAGTGGAATCAGTTAATATTACAAGTAAAATATTGGTTACACATTACCAGTATTTACCATCAAATTGGAAAGAGAGATTGACAATTAAAGTAGATCATCTGCTCTTGCTCATCATTAGCATTGCTGCTCACATAATTTTATCAAATTCATTATTTTCCATCTTGCCTACGTAATGTTTCTATTAATTCTTTTATAGATCCCAATATATATTTGATTAAACATATACTATATATAAACTAAATGGGTGTATTGAAATTATTTGTTCTATTAACCATATCGTATCATTTTAAAAAAATAAACTATACAGGAATCTGCAAAAAAGGAAAAACAAAATACTTTAATGTCTCCTTCAAATCAGCATTATGAAAAGTGAATTTTATCATAATCAAATTAAACAAAACCTAAACAACTTGTCTACTAATTATAACCCTGACATACTAATAAACCCAGAGGCTGTCAATTTTATGTACTAGTTTTTAAGGGTTCAGTATAGTTTTTGGTTAAGTGATCAAGTGGGCAATGAGTCAATTGAGGAAAATGAAAGAAAAAACACATGCAAAATGCTGTATACAAATTGGTCGCAACTTCAACAGCAGAAAGAAAAGCTGTTTAGGGGGAGTGGGGGGGTTAGTTACCCCATTTAGCTCCATCCCTGTTATGGTTGCAGCTCTACGAGTTTCATTATTTGCATAGGCACAATCATGCAAAGAATTGTAAGTGTACCTGGAAAATTTTCCACATGGCAGATGAGAAACAAGCAACTGCAAGAAGAAGGCCTCCTAGAGCCCAGTTTGAGTTTGGTGAGAGAGGAAGATGAATGTATGAGTTAGAAGATGATGAGGATGTCAGTAATGATGGGCCCTTGTAGAGAGTCACTATGAATGCTCCTAATATTGATACAATGGTACCCAAGATTTTAGCCTGGCTGCTTCTGCTTCCAAGAGCTATCTTTTCCATCCTTAGTTGTATACATTAAGAAACAAAAAATTATTCAGTTTAGACCTAATACAATAGGTAAACATTCACATCTAACTATACCTGATAGAGAAAAACAGAATAGCACAAATCAATTAAAAGGTACTAGACCAACATTCAGGTAATCAACAAAGAAACCGAAAATTTTAGATATTCCTAAAAGGATAACTTGCAATTTGTAGTTAATATTTTCACTATACATTGAGATATCCGTCAGTGTTACCATCTATTTCAAAGAATTCTATTGTTTCCATTAAATTTTTGAGCAATCTCAATACAGAAAAGAAAAGCAAAACCCTTCTGTTAGTAAATTAATCTAGTACAATTCTTATACGTTATATATACTATTCTAGTACCCACTCATTCAACTCCTAAACCCATTGAATCATATAGTTATTTCTGAATTTAGAAACATCAACAGCCACATTCAGTTGACACAACTAGATTCTGAATAGTCAATATATTGCTTGAACCTTAGAATATTAATAGTGTGTCATTTACAGTTACGCGTGTTTCCAATCAACTATGATATTCAGTGATATATAATTGCAACCAAAAGTAACTAGTCATGCCTACCTGAAAAAAACCGCAAGCAGAAATGTAATACCCGGAATTAAATTTCCCATAGCAGAGGCAAGAGTCGGGGAGCTGTATTTGATACCTGTAATCACGAAAGTTTGCACCAAACATATCCTGCAACAGAACAAAGAATTTTTTTTTTTCCATGTAAATCATAGGATATGAATAAGAAAATTTAAAGAGAAATATCGTGCCCATTTCGTAATTTCGCTAAAATGTATTACCCCAGTACGCCAAGCAAGAAAAATTTACAAAGGGCAGAGAAAGTAAATAAAGCGCGGCCCTTACTTCTGCACACATAAACAAACAAGAGAAAACTACTCTTTATCCAACAGGATGAGAAGAAATCAACTAGTATTAATGAAAAATACGAAAATTCGACGATCTACGACAAAAGAAAAAACCTGTAGGTGTGACATATGAAACAATGAAACAGAATAAAAGTGCCGAGAGCGTTAGAGTAAACGACATAAATAAAGTTGCTCATTCCGGTAGACATTGCTGCTTTGCCCAGTGTTATCAAACCCACTTCGCCGATCTCCACCATTGCCATTGCAGCAATGGGCAATGCATCCGTCGAAGAAGATAGTTTCATCTTTTCTCCGTAAGAATGAAGAAATGAACTTTAAGCGGTCATTAAAGGATGAATCCGGAGTGTAGGCGCGTGGCCCTGAGAGAAGGGAAGGAATGATAGTAATAATTAGATCCGTGGCGTCTGAACCGTGTGATGAAGCTACAAGAGACTGAAGCTGATCGTCGAAAGACGAAGTTCCGAAAGAAATTAATTATTTTATGAGATTAAGCCATTAAAAGACCTTGCTGGTTGATTAGGGTTTTGATTTTATTGGTTATAAATATTTAATTTTCCTATAATCTATTTTCGTTAAATACAATTGATTGACCGTGACCGTGAAGTTCAATAAAGACTCGTAACAATTTTCATAAATTAGTTTTAAAGTAAAATTCAACAAATCAAATAATTAATTAAAGTTGGAAAATACACCTCCCTTGAAATTTTCATTTTTTTTTTTTTTTATGACCAGAATTAAGAAACGATCATTAAATAAGTTTTTAACCTTTAATTGATTTGATAAAATTTTTAATTTTTTTTTCCTCTTATCTAAGTTATTTGTTGACCTGCCACTAGACATTGCAGCCATGGCGTGAAGGATTTCCATCCAACCCATTTTTTATGGAGTTGATTCGAATTACTTCTTCTCTCTCCCTCCCCTTCCAGGCGTGTGGATAAATCAATCTCTTTCGAGAGTAAACTTCACTTAATTATGGTATATCATATTAGTACGGATCTAGGCTGTCGATAAACATTGCATTCCAATGTAGATACATTCAACCGGAAAGACAGACAGACACATCCTCTTTTATACGAGAAATTGTACAAAAAAAATTTTACTCCTAGAGTCGCTCAAACTTTTAATGGTATAAAATATGCATCGCCAAGACACATGTTCTATAATTGTTAAATGTTCATTATGAGATAAATTTACGTTTCTTTTTTTTCTCTTAATATTCATTATAAATTTCATATATTAATTTTTTAACATACATATAAATGACGTCATTAATGTATTATATAAAAAACATTATTTGATACAAAATCAACAAGATTTTCAATCTAAAATTATAGATTTTGCGAGTGGCACTCTCGCAACACTTTTTTGTTGACATGTTTGTCACCAATATAGTGTTCTAGTCAAGTAAAACTAATTATCTTATCTCATTATTCAATGGATGAAAGTTATTGCATTACTTAGAAAAATGAGAGAGGAAAACAAAATAATAAAGTGGCAGAAAGCAAGATTTGAAGAGATGGAACCAACAAATTCCAACCTTATGAAAATGCTTTTTTATTTGTTCTTCATCACCTTTTTCTTCTTCTTTTAAACATGATTATACATCTTCACTACTTTGCAACAAAGGGTTCTTTTGACTAGCTGATCTCAAGCGACAATCTTCAATGTCCTCAATAATGTTCTTACTCTCCTTTATTTGCCCCCACATCACAGTGTAAAACCCAAGCCCAATTATAATTGATCCCATGGCACTACAATAAACATTCAGTCAAAACACAAGCATTACTATTAATTACTTCATTTTTATGAGAGAATACCATTTTCAGTTGTGTTGTGCACGTGTCTAAAGGGTGATTAATTGAATTGATCACTAAATTCACTCAGATGAATCAAAAGAAAAGAAGAGAACAATGCATACCTGCCAAGATAAAGAGTAGAACAAAGGAACACTAATGTCAGGATTACCGCAACGACCATCCCCAAGGGCTTGAACATGGTGACATATATAGGCCCCTTCCTCCGCAAGCACCAAGTATGAATCCCTATGCGGAAAATACTCCCAAATAGAGCCTAATATTAAACCAAATCAGTTTCTATAGTTCCTAATATTGAGAACCATACGGTAAAGTAAAACTTGCCATATGCCAAGGAGGAACAGATCATATCGTATGTTTGGTATTGTTTATGAATCAAAAGCATAAAGAGACTGGAAGCATAATATCAAACGGATTTCTGAGCTCTCACCGTGCAAACAATTGCCATTATTTCAACATTCGTCTTCAGTTTCCATGAATTTGGATTTCTTTCTACTATGACAGAGAAAAACAGAGCCTGGATTGTTATGAAAAGTGAATAAAAGAAGACTATCGTCATTTCTTCTGGATAATCCTTGACAGTGGCTGCCTGCAAGTGAAAAATCATATCAGAAACACAGACTTGAAAGCTATTCAGATGATAGAGTCACATATATGGGATACATGGTTTGAGACCAAATAACAATTTTGGTTTTTATGCTTTCAAAGCTTGCAATTCCTAGGACAGGTGCTAGAATAAATTCTTCTCATTTAAGTCCCATCCAAATACGTTCACCGATAATACGATAGGTAACTCCATCTTGCGATATTCGTGTAGGGCCATTTATCAATACTCGCATTTAAGAAGTTGATTCACTGTGTTTTACCTGAAGAACATTCCACATTGCAGATGAAATGCAAGTGAGAACAAGGAGAAGACCTCCTATGATCCATTCTGATCTCTGGGAAAGAAGCAGTTGATGAAGATCAGGAGAGTTAGAATTTGATGAATCCTTCAAGAGCAGTGGACCCTTGTATAGAGTTACTGTAAATGCTCCAGTTACTGCTATAATGGCACCAAAGGTTTTGGCTTGACCGCTTGTACTACTTAAATCTAGCTTCTCAACCCTACCATTTAAAGTGTTTTTGGAGAGGAAATTAAAAGAATCATCAGGCACTTTCAGAGATCTTTGCAAATGACAATTCAGCCTGATAAAATCAACAAGCTTAGAACTTCTCATTTTCACTCTGTCCATTTTCCCATTTTGATTCTATTTTGGACCATTTAAGATAACAATTATTCGCGATTGAATTTATCTTTGAGAATAAAACTTGCATTTAGAGGTCCTACCTGAAAATCACCGCAAGGAAGAAAGTATAAATAGGAATAAGATTCGCCATAGCTGTTGAAAGAGTTGGGGAACTGAAATTCAGGCCAATAAAATATATAATTTGCCCCGAAGTCCTGCAATGACGAATTTCTCCTTGGTTATACAATTCACTGAAAGCAATGCTGCAAGCATTTTCAATTTGCAGATTAATAATCTAAATCACCCTATTAGTCCAAGGAGGAAGAATCTCCAAATGAGGGAGAAAGTAAGAGGAGCACGCTTTTTTCTGCAAACAAAAAACAGTGGGGGAAGATTAGAGACGAAAGCTGCATATAAACATTACTAAACTGCTAGCTCATGGATAATTGAAATGAACAGAGAAGAAGCTCGACTCCACCTATGAAAGATGAAATGAGAAAGAAGTACGAGTGTAGCGAGGCCATTATAGTAGACAACTGATACAAATTTGCTCATCCCTTCTGTCAAGGCTGCTTTGGTTATTACAGCTAAACCCACATCTGTGCATTCCACGGTTACCATTACTGCAAACGGTATTGCATTCTGTAAAATTGACAGCAACTCCATTTCTCCCCGACAAAGTTTGATGAGAGAGAACTTGATTTGGGATATCGATTTCATCCACGCATAAACAACGCCAATAATTTTGTGGCGGAATTATGAAGTAGATCCCCTGAAGTTTTTGATGGTTTTACATGGATTGAAAGAATAAAAGAAAATTACTATATAAACCAATATCTTCAAATCATATATTTTTTTTTTCTATTTTGGTATTCTTTAAAATATAAATTTTAATAGTTCAGTTTTATAAATTTTTTAATATTTAATTTCAAAATAAAAATTATTATAAATTATATATTTAAAAAATTAGTTTACTCATTTCTTATTTTAACACGTAAGTTTTTTTACATATACTAATATGTAAGGTTCGGATAAAAAAATTACCATATATTTTACATTTAAAAGATCAGCTTAATGTATGAATATTTATATTTTTCAGAATATAAATTTTATTAATTAAATTTAATATGTTTTATATAATTTTTTAATAGTTTAATATAAAATAAAAATTTTATAAATTATATATTTAAAAAATTAGCCTGACCAACAAAAGTCTCTTGACTGTTTCCTCGATATCTATTTAACAATTATAAGTAAATACATTTGAAATAAATAAGATCGATTGAATAATTAATTTATTTAAAATTTAAAAAAATGATTAAATAAAAAAAATTTATTATAAAATTTTGTTAAGTCAATTAATTATGAGATAGAAGGAATTGATTATTTTCTAATTTTGATTATTTATTTGAAAAATTAAAAACATAAGGGACGAAATGTAATAACCCTCTAATTTTGTGATCTTAATGTTATTTAACGCTGAAAATCATTTGGTGGACCCTAAACAGTATATTTCTCAATCTACGTCGGTCCATTGCGCCTGGTAAGGCAATCAGGAAACAGTTTCATATTGTGGTGGTTGGTGACTCGCCATCAAGAAACCTTTCGTTTAAGGGCAAGTAGTAGTAACCTTCTGTAAAAGTCACATCAGTATGACATGTTAAAAATAAAATAAATAAATATAAGGGTCCCTCTCTCTCTGTCTGTGTGTATATGCATACATGTGTACCGTACTTCACCTTGTTCAACTCTTCCTACCATTCTAATTATTTTATTATTGTTGCGAAAAAAGCCAAGCACATAGTTAATTAAGCATAATTTTATAAATTTGAACGTCTGCGTATCGATGCCAACGTCAGAAGAAGTATGATGCTAATATGGAAGGTCAGGAGACTGACAGCATCCACAAAAGGACAACAGTGACTATTTCAATTTTTTTTTTTTTTTTTAAATTGCCATTAAAATTAACTTTGGACGTAAAAGTAGAACATCGATCACAAAACGGGGATGAGAGTTACCAAAAGTCAAATGAAATAATAATAGACATTTTTTTTTTTTTCGAAAATCAAAATGTGGATTAGAAGTCAAAATAAAAGTTATTCAAAAATTATATATAATAATAGAGAACAAATTCTATTTAAGTTTATGTAAATAATATTTTTTTTATTTTCTTATTTTAATTGAATAAAACTTTATAAAATATCAAAATTTTAATTTTAATTTATTAACGAACCATTAATCAATATATCATTAGCTTGTCCTACGAGTTCTTCTGATGATAATTATATGATATGGCCATAAGCATAAATTTTAAATATTTATTAATATTCATTTAAAAATTCGACTCGCATAAAATTATCAGTAATTCTTAATCTAATTTATCGAATCAACAGATTCGATTTTAACCATCACTCATATATTTACAACGTAAAATTAAATCAACTTTATTATATAAAATATAATTAATTTTATATTTATACATCATATAAATTATATATATATATATATACAAAATTCGACTGTAACGTTTCATGTT
>JAWDEX010000001.1:7785755-7797228 GCA_035221805.1 Trichilia hirta | reverse complement strand
TATGTTTACAAAGCACAAATAGGCCTCTATTTATAGCCAAAACGAGAGCCAAATTGTCAAAGGTGATGATTATAATTGTTGACAAAGTTGGATGGAATCTTTGACAAAGCAGTCAACAATTTTGGTTGCCTCAAAAACGTCATGGATGACCTCAAAGGAGGCTGATTTCGGTGAAGTGACAAACATGAAAGTTCTAGATAATTGTCTTATCTTTAATCTGCAACTTGCCTCAGGTAAATCCAAAATTTCTATCAAAAGTCATGGTCAAAACATTAAAGTAAGGTCGGGCTGAACTAGAACAGTGAATAGGCTTAAATAATGGCTTCAAAACTACAATGTGGAGTCTAAACTAGAAGTTGGTCCAAACATTAAAGTTTTATCCCATTAAGTCTTCTTTCTCTAAAAATAAGAATCATCTCAAAAGCTCTCCTGGATGAAAAGTTACGACTTTTTAACTATCACTGCATCAAAGACAAAAATAAACACAAATTATCAACAACTTAAAATTTATTTCAAAGACTAGAAATATGCATAATTTAAGAGAATTAATTATATTTAAAGTGTAAAATGATGAATTTAAACCTTAATACTCATACACTTTTATGTACTCATCATTATATTTTATGGATCCAAAAATTTAAGAATTAATTTGATGAATTGAGTTAGATTATGTTATTTATGAACTAGAATAAGTTAGAAAGAGGTTGATTTCGATAATAATAGAAGTGACTTCAAGAAAGACTACATTTAGCTAATAAGTTGAAATTGATTTGAGTTAAAATTCAATTTGTAAATGTTTAATAAGGAAGGTTATGAGATTTTTTAATGAAAATTAGTAAAATAATCATTTTTAGATTAAGCTTCAATAGTTATATGTTGACTTAGAAAATTCAATTTAATAAGTATAACTATTTTATACAAAAAGCATTAATAGAATTTAAAATATAAAAATTGATGTGATAAATTGTATATATATAATATAGGTCAATAACTTAAGAGAGAAATCCGCTCAATGCGAGAATCATTAAAAAGTATTTATCTTTTTTGAGTAGTGAGTGGATTTTATATATTTATATATTTTTAAATATTTGATAAATAAATTAATTATTTTGTATATAATTATGATAAATAATTATAAAAAGATACTATAATACTACTTTAAATAATAATTATAAATTAGCCTATAATATATTTGATATGTGTAAAAAGTTTAGGAGAACAAATAAAATTTTGATAATGATGACACTTGTTTTATATCATGTGTTATATAATTAAATTTTATAATAATTATTTTATTAATAATATGAACAGTTGATCGATATTAATATATTTACTGTAATTATAAAAAAATAATTTAAGAAGAGACCTATATGACGGTCGTTTAAGTGAATTGTGTTCAAGTGAAGTAAGTATAAAATAATTTATTTTTATTTATATTACTATTATTCTCATTATGAACTTATAATTTTAATAAATAAATTATTTTAATAAAAAATATTAAAATATTTAAAATAATTTTATAACACTCCGTTCGGTGAAATTCGCATGTGATAATGGTCACGACTTCTTAGGATACAATTCAATACTTCAAAATATAGTACAAGAACTTATAAAATATTTCTGATATTTATATCTTATTTAAAACATATTTAATTGGTTAATAACCGATAAAACGAATGAAAATACTAGAAGAGGTTTGTACTACTTTCTACAAATATCTATAATTTCTACAAACTTCAAAGGAGACTTCTAAAATATGTCTCAGTACTATTCTACGTTCAACTACGCATTCGGCAAAATATACGTTCCAGAATTCACCACGGAGGAATGTAGCAGTATTATTTTACTATCATTAGAGAGGGGGAAGGGATTGATTTTAGTGGTGAGGAGCTAAATCCGCATGGTTCTCTTGGCAGTTTGAAAACAAGTAGCACATGCCACGTGGATTGACACCGGAGCTGGTTCCACCTTCTCTTCCAGGTTTTTTTTCATGCTTTCTTTTGTCTGGTCCCCATCCTCTGCTTCCATCCCATTCTCTTACTCTTTAACCTATTGAAACAAAAGTTAATTAATTAAAGAAAATAGAAAAAGCTTTCCCTTCTCGTTTGGGGTAGTTTCTCTTTCTTGATTTCAAAGTTTTGTCTTCTGTGACTACTGATTTGTTTTAATTGTTCTAATCATGTCTAGCTTTTAACTGTTTAGCCATATTTCATTTTCTTCGATGGGATGATTCCTGCTGTTGCTATCTGGTCATAATTGGACGATAATAACTAAATGATTCAGTAATTGTTAGGGTACTTGTATTAATTAAGTGTAAATCCTTCAGTATCTGCCATAAATTATCTCTGTCACTTCATTGTAATGATTGAAAACTTGGCAGTATTTCCAGATCCCAGAAGGTTCATCTTGTATAGTGTTTTGACATTGTTGTGTATGTCAGCATTAGATAATCAGAAGCAGCTGATCTTGAAAGGGCAAATATGAATTTGGAATTTGACAGAACACCCTGTTTATGTGAAGGTTGTTACCATTGAAGCTGTAGGAAATACTGGTTTATTTCTTTCCTTTCTTGACAGACTTTAATTGGAAGAATATCGATCAGATTAAGAAATGATGTCGTCCCCATGCAAAAGAAGAGAAATGGATGTCATGAAGTTGTAAGTGTTCCCCTGAACTGCATTTTCTTTATTGTTTGTTCGAAATTCTTATTTCATATGGATGTTATGTTTGAAGATCTTGATTGTTATGACAATGCTTCAGCTCTTTTGTACTCATGCAGGATGATGAGTGACTATTCTGTGGAGCCAACTAATGATGGAATTAATGAACTCAAAGTAGAGTTCCATGGTCCGAAAGAGAGTAAACTTTTCTTGCCTAGCACTGATCTTTTGAATTCAGCATCCTTGCATTGTTTGCACATATTTTTTTGTGAAACTTGAATGATTATGAGGCGATTGGAGAGCATGGCTTTTTAATTTTCTTGACTTTGTTTTTCACTCGAGAAAAAAAAAGACTCTCATTTTTTTATAAGGTTTTTAGTTGGTACAGTCTGTTGATTGCATGTAAATTGTCTCTGGTCTTTATGAAAGTGGTGTCTGGAAAATCAGAGTAGAGCTGCCAGATGCTTACCCTCACAAGTCTCCTTCCATTGGGTTTGTTAACAAAACATTTCACCCCAACGTGGATGAGCTGTAAGTTCTCTCAACCGGTAACCTGATTATCATGTCAATTAAGTTCGTGGGCCACATTCTATTGTAGAATTCTGTTTAATTCTACGTAACCTTTGGTAATTATATGCTAACAAGCCTGTTTAACATGATTGGAAGGTCTGGTTCTGTATACTTGGATGTAATCAACCAAACATGGAGTCCAATGTTCGGTAATGTCAACAAAAACTTCTTCTGAATGAAAATATGAGTGTAATTCTTTTGCAATCTGATAAATCATCACCATATACCTAGCATTTGACACACAAATAGTGCTTTCTTGCTGACGTTATAATTGTGTTACAGTAAGCTATAGTTTTATAGATCTTTTATTTTACCTTGCCTCCCTCAAAATTCAGCCTTCAAGCATCTTACCATGGCTTCTATGAACTGCAGATCTTTTGAATATATTTGAAGTATTCCTTCCGCAGCTCTTACTTTATCCTAATCCTTCAGACCCGTTAAATGGTGATGCAGCATCATTGATGATGAAGGACCAGAAGCAGTATGAACAGAGAGTGAAAGGTGAATATCTTTATTTTGTTTTCTATAAAATCATTTCCCCATAGTCATTTTGCCTGTAATCTTGCATATATGTTATGTATATCATCAGTACGTCGGTCGATCAGTAAATTTTATATGTGGATTGAACATCATCTAGAATATATCAACTGCAAAGAATGTCTGGATGGGTGACTCTTAGTAATTTTTCCAATCCATTATGACAACAGAGTATTGTGAACGTTACGCGAAGAAAGAGAATATCAGAGACACAAACTTAGAAGAGAGTGATGAGGATATCAGTGATGGACAATGCGCGTCGAGTGACGACAACAATGCTGGGGTTGCTGATCCATGAAACAATTTTACTGTTCAATCATTATTTAAACGCTTATTTGAATATCTACTTTTTCACTTGCTTATTTGCTAACCCGTTTATTATGTGGACAATATTTTTAAATAAATTTTCAGTATTATTGAACTTTCCCTTTTAATTATCATTATTTTCTTATTTGTAATTTTGAAATATCTTATGTTTGGGATATTATTTTATATGATGAATGACAATTAGCGTTAACTAAATCCAATTTTTTATATTTTTAAAATTAAGGTGTTGTAGTCACAGTTTTTAAAATTAAATTACAAGATATAAATGTAAATTAAAAATAAGCAAATTAAAAAAAAAAAAAATTAGTGCTTATCACATTTTTTTAAGTTTTTAAGTTTTTTTTTTTTATTTTTTTCAATTCTTTCTTGTTATATATTGATTAGATATTAATCAATGAAGGTGACCTCTAAATTAAATCTAACTAAACCTTAGGTTAAAAATCTCTTACACAGGGAGGGTCAACTCTAACTGCAAATATAAAGAAGAATTTACTCTTCCAAATATACAAATATCTTCAGTATCAAATGCAACGAACACCAAATATTCAGAAAAATTTGATCTTACAAATATAAAATTATCCTCCGTTTAAAATACAGTATAAAAAATACCCAACTATATCTTTGAACGAGAGAACACACAAGAACCCGAGAAGTCGAATAACACAGGCTCGAAAGCCCAATATAATATTACTTGAGCATCGTCCTCCATAACCCAATTGGCTACCAATGACCCAAAAATGTACAAGAGACAAATCCCAAACCTATAATACAAATATCTATCACGACTCTCGATTGTGTTTTCCCATATTGGAATCAATATATTTATTGGTAATTTGTAAATAAAATATTAAATCAATTCGTATAAACGCATAATAACGTGGTAATTTTATCTACTTTCAAAATATCATATGCCTCGGTAGCTATATTTTAATTTTTCTTTTCCTCTTGACCATCGGTCTCACTAATCACTATCAATATACACAAAAATTTTTTCCCACCATTAATTATACATGTCGGCAAAATGAAAATTGTTTATCGCCCAATAACTATGATGGTAGTTGTTTATGAAAATCATGAATTTGGTATTGTACATAGAACCCAACCAAGTCAAGCAAAAACCATTATGACCTAGAAGACTTTAGAATATCTAAAACCATAATGTACAATCATACAAAATGGAAGTCGGCATTTTAATCAAGGATGTGATGATAATTATTAATTCAGTCTCTTTTATGATTTTTTGTTGATGGGTAGGAAGAAGATAATAATAAAGTCAACTAAATGTGCAGCTCGTCATATATTTTACCTACCAAATTTTGTATGATAATCTTTACATATTTAAGTAAGTGGGATTTAACAATTTGAGGAAATTGACGGATATTACAAATCCTCAACTAATTATCTTTAGTCTTAAGATAAGGAATGCATTCACACGATCTTCATTTCTTTAAGTTCCAATCTAAGAAACCCCGTTCATATAAGCAATAGACAAAAACGAAACATTCAAGAAATCTTTGGTTTAGAACAATAAAAAAGTGAAACAATGACACATATTAATATAATTCTTTTTTATAAATATATTAGATTATTGATTATACTTTGCAAGAAGTCACCTTTTTTTTTTCTTTTTTTTTTTTTGTGAGCGTGTGTGATATGAAGTTTAATCCAATTGGTTTCATTTTGCTTCTAAGATTACCAAAATAATGTGGTGGTCACTTCACTAATTCAAAGTGATTTGAAGTTTGAAGTCACAAATTGAATTTCATTGCCATTGATAATAAAACACAAATTCTTAAAAAAAAAAAATAAAGAAAATTTTCGATCTGCGTTACGTCATGATAGATTTTTAACTGTTAAATGTTAGTATTAAAAAAATAAATTTAAGAAAAAGAAAAAGAAAAATTATAGGAAAAGAAAAAGTTTAATTCTTTACCTTTTCTTTTTGAATAAAAGGAAAACCAACCTTTTCAAATTCATCAATTTTGTTTTTGTTTTCTAAAGAATTCACGGAATGAGTGTTTCAAGCCCAAGGGCCACCAAAAAAGGCCGCAAATGACAAGTTCTAGTTGTCGCTTATAGTTGACCAAGTGACTCCCACTCGCTTCTAGAGCACGTGGGACCATTCCCAAGTGTATTCTTTGTTATATGGCATCCTTCACCTCGCACTTTGTACACTACTGTCGCTGCCGCCATTCTGGCTTTTTTCTTGCTCTCGCAGACTCCAAGAGAGAGAGAGAAATAAATAATTAAATAGATAAACAAATAAAACTCCCGTTTCAATCCGGTATTTGCATGTGTACTTTTGTGCTATCCTTTTTTTTTTTTTTTTTGAACTGCAAGAACATCATTTTATTTCAGAAGGGAAGATAAAGATTAGAAGGATTGGACTCTCTTGCTCTTGCTTTAGAGGAATATATAGTTAGGTGAGTTTCAATCTTGTTATTTTTGTGTGTATGTCAGTTTCTCCTTGTTATTGCTCAATTAGTGAGCTCGGTGGGGTTTCATTTCAAATCATGCAAAACAAGAGTTTTAAAAAAATGATACTTACAGAACCAAACAATCACCTGCCACGGTCGTTTAGTACGAATATTTTGTCTCATATATGGTGAAGAACAAAAAATAATGAGTTAACTTTTTATGGTTTTTTCTTTTCTTACATGAAAAATGAGTTTGATTTGATATCTGAGAGAGAAAGGACATGGTTTTTAAGTATTCTTATATGATCCGCGGAATGCTAGAAAGCAAAGTGGATAGGTTGTTTTTGGAGCATACCCACTTGAAGATGTCTTGGATTCATCAGCAAATGAAGCAAAAAGACGGTTTTTACACATATCCACCTCTGCTTTCTCCTTCAACTTCATATACTACTACTTTTCGCAAAGAATCAAGCCCTTCATCTTCGTCTGGTACAAAAATAAGTCCTGCTGTTCTTTTTATTATAGTGATTTTGGCAGTACTGTTTTTCATTTCTGGTCTTCTCCACTTGCTTGTTAGATTCCTTGTTAAACACCCTTCTTCATCAGCTTCCAATCAATCTAATAGTAGATACCCTGAAATTTCTGGCTCTGATGCTCTTCAGAGACAGCTACAACAGCTTTTCCATCTCCATGATTCTGGTTTAGATCAAGCTTTTATAGATGCACTTCCCGTTTTCCATTACAAAGAGATCGTTGGTCCAAAAGAGCCATTTGATTGTGCTGTTTGTTTATGTGAATTTTCTGAAAATGATAAGCTAAGATTACTTCCTATGTGTAGTCATGCTTTCCATATTAATTGTATAGACACTTGGCTGCTATCAAACTCAACTTGTCCTCTTTGTAGAGGAACGCTTTTTGCTCCTGGGTATTCTATAGAGAATCCAATTTTTGATTATGATGATTTTAGAGAAGAAGATGGGGTTCCTGGTTGTGGTGAAAATGGTTTCACGTCTCGTCAAAAAATTGCAGAAATTGAAGAAATTGTCGTTGAAAAGGGTGTTTTACCTGTGAGACTTGGTAAATTTAGACAACTGAATGATGGAGCAGCGGAGGCAGGAGGAGAGACTAGTAGTAGTAATTTAGATGCAAGAAGATGTTTTTCAATGGGATCGTATCAGTATGTGCTCGGCAATTCGGACTTGAGGGTTGCACTGTGCACTGATAGGCGCGGTCATGATATAAAGCTTTCCAAAGGGACAGAAAACAATGGGATTTCTTCTGTTGATGGCGATATGGAGGGGAAGAAGATTAGTAATATAGCTAAAGGTGAGAGTTTTTCGGTTTCCAAGATCTGGCTTTGGTCTAAGAAAGGAAAATTTTCGAGTCCATCAGATGCCCAAATGGGTATGCCTTCATCTCTTAAAATGGATTTGCCATGGATGGGGAAAACACAAGAAAAATGAAAGGTATACCTTTTTTTGTCTAGTTTCTGGCTTAGATGGTCTATCAAGCAAACCTCTCTGATGCCATTGTCTTGCTTTTCTTCTGAAATTTTTTTATTGTGCTAATTCTAATATTCAAAGCCCTTGTTGTGGAATATTGAAACCTATGTATGAAGTTCTACTTTAAAGGAACGGCGTAGTAGGCTTCAAATAGGTAACTTTAAGCTGTTAACAGATGACGCTAAGCTGTTGTTGTTGTTCATGTTACTGGGATGATTTCATGATATGTGTATCCTATTAAAAAAAAGAAGGTATGTATGATATGTTTGTGTTCTTTTGTTCATTCGCAATCTATATTGCAGAACTTGTTGCATTATGCTTTGACAGGAGAAATTTGAAGGTTTGCTGTTTTGAGTGAGCTCTATTGGACATGAAATTGTAAGTTGAAGGTAGTGTAAAATCATCGTTTGAACGCAATTACACGTAGTCATTTCCTAGGTGAGTTTTCTACAACTATCCTGCAAAGGAACCAAATCTTGTTCATATTTTCTTTTTTTCATTTAAAATATAAACATCGACCCTAATAATTTGAAGCAACTATTTTGTTTTAACGTTTTTTGGAAACCCTGATTTTAGATGTAAATTTTGCAGCCAAGAACAGTGGAATGTGAACATTTTGGACATAGAACTTATAGACCTATATATATATATATATATATATATATTCAGAGGTAGGGACATAGTTTTAAGTGCTGGATTTCAAGTTTAACCTTTTAAAGTACCATTATGCTTGTTAGTTTCGCTTTTATTAGACTTCAATTAATATTTATAGTCTTCAAATTGACGATCTAACCCTCTGAACTATACTCGTGGTTATATGTGAATATGATCCGAGAAAGAAAATAGGGCAATCCCCTTTTTGTTTTGTTTTGTTTTTTTTTTTATTTTTTGGCTTTTGATGCATTATACTTACTTTTATTTCCTTTTTTTAATGCATATGCATGACACTTTTGGGATAAGGTGTGCCAAACTTTAGGCCTTTAGGGCTGATGAGTGATGGTGCGATCCATGAAAGTAGGGTGACAGAACTTTTTTTTTTTTTTTTTTTCAATCTTTTGAATGAGACCTTTAATTTAAATCTTGGCTGTAATTGCGATTGTATTTTTGTCATATTTTGCTCTTCCAATGCGAGCTTCTTGAAAATAAGCCCATGTATTAAACCTTCAATATTCATTTTTTAAAATTTAGCTGATAAATGATGATATTCTCTGGTCAAAGGTTTGAGAAATGGTCTCCACTCAACTGCATTGATTGAAAAACTAAAAATTGTAAAAAAAGAGAGGGCAAAGAGAAAAGTCCCACAAAGAAATTAATTTAAAGCATGATGTAAAACAGGAAACTTATCATGGATGCAAATGCTTATTGTTTTTGAAGTGATTTTTTTAAAAAAATTGTGATAAAAAAGAAAAGGAAAAGACAAATCTCCTTCAAATATTGACATGTATCAACATTATTTTGTAGAGCATACCAGAATCCTAATAACATCAATAATTGAATCTGTTATTGAAGATTTTTTATAAGAATTTTTTACGCTTAGACTCATGGGACATCACGTGGAATGCTTCCTTACATCAATTTAAAATCAAATGATTCCAACGGTCAGATAAAATCTAATGACAAATCGATCTACAGTGAATCTTTTGAGTAGATGGAGGTGGGCTCGATGCTTCCAACCACGTTCATGCTATTGAGTGAAGCATGATGAACTTCCACCACCTCAAGCTGTACACACTTGATGACAATGCTGACCACTTTTGCCTAGAGCTAAGCCGAAAAGGATGCGTGGTCCAGTTCAGGCTCAATGAAAGTGAACCTAGCCCACTTGCAAATGTCATGTAATCGCAACAAAGAAAATAGCCCACGAACAGAATTGATTGTGTTTACGAACAATTTTTTCTACAAAATATTAAGCGGCGATAATGAGATTGAGAGATCTCATCTCAAACTTTTTTGTTTTTCAATAACAACATCAATTTAACAGAGTTTAGTTCCATGAAAAGTCATGTTTTTTAAAAGAAAAGAGAATCACTTTGCTGATTAATTTTGGTGCTTTTTTTCATAATAAAAAATATTGAAAATATTTTTAAAACAAAAGTAAATATATTTAGAGGTGAACAAATTTCAATCGATACAATTTAAGTCGATTCAACTATAATTAAAAATTTTATAAATTAATTTGTAAATTAAAATTTTGCAATTTGTCATTTGAAAGATTAGATTAAATTCAACCCGTAAATAAATTCACAACTAAAATTCGATCCAAATTTAATTTAAAAGTCGACCCAAATCTAGTCTAAAACTTATTTTAAACTTGACCTATATAAGCCCCTTTTTTCTAATTTCCACCATTTCATTCAAATTTCAAATTTGAGACCACCTTTCTTCCCATTTTCACTCTTTCTTCATCGACCTCTCCAATCCTATCTCAATAATTTGACACTCAACCTCAATTTTTTAACATTTTTGAGCAAATTCACACAGTAATATCGACACTTAGCCTGATGTTTGACATTCGATTTCGTTGATTGTGAGTTTGTATTTCGTCTTCGTTTCGCTTGATTTCAAGGTAATAACTATGCACCTAGAAAAAAGTCTGTAAATGATTTACTTTTACATATATTTAGTATAAAATAGATTAATTTTGGTTATGATTTGAGTTGGGATTAAAACTCTAATTTTTGTATTTCAGCTTTGATACGAAATTAGTGGCTTTAAAATTATTTTTGTTCATGCATGATAATTGAAGGATTCTATGGTCTAAATACATGCAAAACTTTAAATCTCTATGTATCTTATATTGAGATCAAATAGATATCAACATATATATATATATATATATATATATTAAAAGTTAGGTTTTTTTGAAATTTAACCTACTCTAAGCTTTGTATTTGATGAAGATAAGCTACAAAACTTTCCAACTTCTTCAATCTACATCACAAAATTCGTAGAAAGCTTGAGAAATTTTTTTTCCTTTTTCTTTTATATTGGTTGAATGCTTATAGTTGAGAAAGAGATTATTTTTATTTTATTTTTTTTATTATTCTTGAAATTATTCAAAAATCAATGTTTTTAACCTTTCTTATAAACATATTAGATGTATACATTTAGACCAATCTCTCTCTTAAAAGAATAGCTTTATAATATATAAAAATATTAGTGTGATCAAGAAGTTTTACTTAAAATTAGTCGTTTTTCAAAACTTAACTATTATGAATAACATTTAGTAATATGCAATAGCCCGTCAACCACAATAAAATAATTATTAATCAAATTTTACTCTAATTATATGTGCCAAAAATTATAATTCGTCAAATTATACCCATATAAGTTTGTTTGTGATTTCAACTAAATACAAGCAAAATAACACTATAGTTATCTTTTAAATTTACTTTGATATCACTTGAAAGGTTCTATTACCTAATTATGCAACAAATTTAAGTTTTCTAACATATCTCAT
>JAWDEX010000001.1:7769142-7785655 GCA_035221805.1 Trichilia hirta | reverse complement strand
CGTGGGTAATATTTTGCTCTTCCCATGTGAGCTTGTTGAAAATAAAGTCGTATAGTAAAAGCCTCCTCAATTTTAAAAATTTAGTTGATGAACTGATGAGATTCTGTAGTCAAAGGTTTGGGAAATGGTCTCCATTTCCACACTTAATTGATTGAAATACTAAAAATTGTCAAAGGAGAGAGGAAAAATAGAAAAAAGTGCCACAAAGAATTTAATTTAAAGCTTGATATGAAAGGGAAACTTATCGCTGATGCAAATGCATACTGTTTTCAATGTGATTTCTTTTTGACAGAAAAGAAAAGAAAAAGACAATCTCCAAAAAATATTGACACGTCTCAACATTATTTTGTTAAAATTTAGAGCATCCTAGAATCCTAATAACAGATTTCAATAATTGAAATCTGTTAATGGAGTTTTGTCATCTTATATTGTCAATAATTCAAAAGTGAAATTAATTATAAGAATTTTTTATATCTAGACTCATGGGAAATGGTTAGTGTCACACGTAACAATCAAAGAAAATGAATCCAATGGTCAGATCATATTCAATTTCAAAATTGATTTGCGGTGAATCTTTTGAGTAGAGTGAGGTGGGCTCAGTCCATGTTCTTTCTGTGAAGTGAGTGAGAACTTCAACCACCTGACAGATTGCACTAGTGTACACAATTGATGACACAATATTAGCCACTTTTGTCTCTTGATTAACTGAACCATCTTGGTTCGTGTTCCAGTTCGTTCTCCATAAAACTGAACCAAGCCCACTTGCAAATTGAAACAGCAAACAAGAAAACAGGCAACAAAGAGAATTAATTGTGTTTACAAACAAATTTTTCTACAAAGAAATTTTGTTTTAATAACATCATCAATTTAACAGAGTTTAGCTCCATGAAAAGTTGGGGTTTTTTAAGAAAAATAATCATTTTTATATATTGTTTGTACTTATTAATTTTGATGCTTTATTTTATAATAAAAAATATAAAAACTATTTTTACGCTATAAGTATATTGATGGCTTTGGTGGCCCTCTCCATTTTGGTCTACAGACGAGAGACTTTTTCATAGGTATGCAAGATGAATTGAGATACATGGAGCACAGATTATAAACGGCTGCCATAAGCGAGAAAGGCTTCTTTTGAAATTATAATATATTTGTTAAAAAAGGTGTTTAATAATACTAATTTTGTTATTAATTTTTAATAAAAAATAATGTATTTTTACATTAATATTTAAAATTATCATACCATACTATCAAACGACAAACATATCCTAAATAAATCAGATAAAAGTTTTGCTGCTTGAAATATGTTGAAATATTCATTGTTGCTTCTTTCCACTCGTTGCAAACACATTCTTTCCCTCCACCCTTTCATTTACGTCTCCAGGCGGGCTCGAGCTCAGCCATATTGTTAATTGATTAAATTGAAATTAAACAAAAGGAATAAATAATCAACAGCAGATCAAAAATTTTTATACGAGCTCAAAATTCATCCGCCATGTCAACCCCGAAACAATAAAAAATAGTCAACCCTCCGTAGCCCAGAAATTCATGACTGCACATCGCCACCTAACGTCCGTCTCACTTGAACCAAAAGGTCATACCGAACATCACGTGATCGGAAGAGCCTCTTTCCAGCCATCCGCGGAGGAAAATATGGTGCAGGAAGGCACGGACGCAAACCTGGAAGAGAAATCCCTCGCAACCATATCTTCGTCCATGTAGTGACCGTTTTGCCCAGGTCCCTCATCAAAATTCAAAGCGTAACTCAACGGATCGTAGTGGAAGTTAGGTTGCCTGGCTACACCACCACCGCCACCGCCACAAATTACCAAACCGTTACGTTTCCGAAAAGTCCGAATGAAAGTCTTCCATTTGGGACCGGCAATCAACTCCGACCATTCACGAATTCGCTTCCATCCGCGCGTCCACCAGGGCTCCGTCGTTTTGTATTCGACAGTCCTAATTCGCTCCCACCAGATATATCCGACGTGGGGGGCGCGTTTGGAATAGCAGCATGGAATCCTGAAACAACAACCTCTCTGGGGGAACGCCATTTCTTGAATATCCGAATCATCGCTTGTGTCTTCAGATATTTCGTGATTATTTGGGGGCATTTTCGATCAAACAAATAATCAATTGACAAGAACCCTGCTCTGCAGTCGTAATAGAATTATTCAGACAATGCTAATATTTTAAATGGGAGGAAGAAGAAATTGAAAGTTTTTGAGACGGAAATCTCGGGAGATGGGTAGTAAGCGTTACCGGTAAATGCCGGTTGTCAGTTCTCCTGTTGTGCATGCGTAATGCATATTTACCAACGCAACCTTTCGATGCCGTAACAACTCAGTGCTTCGGTTTTATGACTGGATTAGTAACTTGGAGTTGAAAGCATAATTTAGAAAATATTGAAAAAAAATTTATATTTGCAAAATTTTATAATAATTTTGTTTTGTTACATTCATTTACAACTAGAATATTTAATTATTATTTTAATTACAAAGATAAATAAATACTTTATAAAATTTTTGTGTTTTTTAACCAATAACTCTTGTTTTGATCAAAATTTTTTTGCATTTTTTTAACCTAGAATTCCTATTTTGATAAGAACCCTTAAATCCTTCAAACGGTATTAAATCGGAGTGTGTCTAGCACCGTGAATCCTCTTTATTATAAATACACACTTATTCATGTATTTATGACTTGCGCAGAAATAACAGTTAGATTTAGGAACGAACTCAAAATCTCTAGAATTAAAAGTTACGTCACCTTATCAGTTTGGCTATATTCTTACGGCATCAATAAATTAAATATGCAAATCCATTTAAATACCAATAAACTTTACAAATTTATTTTACAAATTTTTATAAAAATATAAAAAAAAATATTTGTGAATAAAATTTGTAAAAAAATTAACAGTTAATAAGTTGCAATACCTCATGAATAATTAATTTAATTTATAGTTATTAAGTTTATGATAAAAATGATGTAAAATAGAATATATATATATATATAATTGATTTGTATACTATAAATAATTTTTAATCTATTAATTAGAAATGACAAACACATAAATAAATATGGATATTGACTTATCTATATTTATTTTTGCATTTTTTAATTAATTATTTTAGATACTTTAAATTTTTTATTAATATTATAAATAACAAAATTTATTAAAATTTATAAAATAAAATATAATTTAATTAAAAATCATAATTCAATAATTTACACCAGATTCTGCATTAAAAATTAAATCACTATCAAATCCAAAAGTCCATAATCAAATTTTAAATATGGCCAACAATTCACCGCCATCGACACAATTGTAGCATTGAAGATAAGATCAAATCACCAAATCTCTTCAATTTAATCGAGAGTATAATAGCATCCATCCAACATACACGATTCCTATAATATTTTTTAAAAAATAGATATATTTAACATCAAAATAACGTTAACTTAAAAACAGATCTATAGATATTCATTTATTTATTTTAAATATCCACAAATAAATTGTTAAAATTATATTTAATATATTTCTAAAATGAATAACTAACTTTTAATTCATATTTATTTTGTAATTATTTATATTTACAAAAAGATGATAAATATTAGCAAATAAAGGAATTTCGGGTTCCGTTGCCATCCTATTATTATTATTATTATTATTATTATTATTAATAAAGATACGTCCAAAATACTATCATGCATTATACGTACAAAAATTCAGAAAATTTAATTCTCAGTTGGTAATACTTAGATAAAATAAATTATCTTGAAAAAGAAGAACGTGGAAAATCCTCCGTTGGTGATAAGCTGTTGTTACCCGGTATCTCGGTTAACTTTTCTTTTATGTCAAATTGACATTGAATTTGAACTGTATAACCGTCAAAAACTGACAGGGCCCGGGGGCACCAGAAAACGGTGATTCCCTACGTGCTGTTTCAGCTTTTACCTTTACATGGATAAATGGCAAGGTACGTAATGAATTAAAAATGCCTCATTGGTGCAACGTGGTGTTTTGTAATTGGTGAATAAATTAAATTGAAGGTTTTACAAAGCCTCTCACCCAACTCAAGGCATGTTGTATGGTTGGAGAATCTGATGTCATATTTATTTATTAAATAATTGCAGAATTAATATTTTATTTAATATGGGGTTGGCTAATAAAAAATTTATTGTAATGTATCTTTTCGGTACTTTCCATTGTTTAGAGTATTTTAATATTATATTATATTCTTAATCAACGGTAATCGAATATTTTATTTTATATCATATTTAAACTACTATATTATAATAATTCATCATGTTATGAAAGAATGTGTATTGGTATTGGGATCCACCATTCACGGTCTGTTTGGAATCATTTTCTGTGACTTTATTGTAAGAATGGTGAGTTAAGATTAATGCAAAATTATTGTAATTCTTGAAGGGGTATTTTTAAAAAATATTTTATAAACTGTTATTAAAGAAAATTCAGAAAATATTTCTAAAAATAATGTTTTTAAAAATTGCAACGTATATAGTATAAGAATTTAATACAATTTTGGTCAAGCAATAAAATTAACATTGACAGAAAACTGTTACATTTGAGTGATGATTTCCATTTTTAGATATTAAGGATCCTTTTGTTTAATATGTTAAATATATTAATTAAAGTGATATTTTTAAAATATTAAGGACCAAAATGAAATATCAAAGTCATCAACCGTTATTTGCAAATTGTTGAGAAATATTGTCGACCACATGGAATTGTCATATCATATCCTGTTCATACCTTTTCAATGAAGAATCTATCTACCAATTGGAATAAGAAAGTATTCAAAGATGATATTAAAGTGTTACGAGAGTGATTAAAAAATAAAACCTAGCATTCTATTCTACAAAGTGCCTTGCTTAGAAGTTATGCTTACCCTATTCTACAAGTGAGCAGTCCCTTAAATTATAAATTATTTATTATTTTTTGGCATTCTCTCTTGCTATATATTTGTCCCCTGCAAAAATTACAATTTCTAGAGCAAACGGTCACAAAGCTCTTCAAGCCATGTGATATCGAACTGAGAACAAAACAATATATACAGAAGCTGTTACATTCTAATCAAAGTTAGTATGCATCAATTTCCCTTGATTTCTAAGCAAAAAGGGAAAGGAAAAAACATTATATATTCTTTTTCTTAGCACACACATTGCACAACATTCTTCTTCCTACCTATATGAGAGACAGAAGTTCATCCCATCATTATCCTCGACTCACATTTCATACATCTTCTTTCTCAGTTCATTTTAGAGTAATAAGCTGTCAGTAGCCATGGGAATAACTCCTGTAATTCAATTGCGGTCGAATATTGTCGTGATTATAAACAGGTTCCCCATAGTCAACAGCCTTTATCACCACAGCTTCACATCGGCCATCCTGCTCTTGAACTGCACCAAACACAATCTCATTCATCTCACAGTTCTTCTCATAGTAAGTTCGAGGATTGGGTGAAAAATGCCAATGATGATGCTGT
Source organism: Trichilia hirta (assembly GCA_035221805.1). NCBI lineage: Eukaryota > Viridiplantae > Streptophyta > Magnoliopsida > Sapindales > Meliaceae > Trichilia > Trichilia hirta. Next base: position 7,780,148 of record JAWDEX010000001.1, on the reverse strand, counting down.
TGTTGTTGGTTTTGCATCTGCGGTTGTTGCAGGTGGTGATAATCAACCTCCCATCCATTATAGTTTGCTCGGCTTTGCTTGATATAGTGTCTTTCTTCTGACTCCTTGTTCATATACGGATGGTAAGTCTTCTTCGGTATAGGGGTTCTTGTTTCTATTGAAGGTGGCTCATCTCCGTCTGGAATCATGAAACTCTCTTGCATAGGCCATGCATTTGAAGGTTTACTATGTTGCTGGTATTGATGCTGGTACTGATAGTGGACAGGCTTTCTCCTTAAACCTGAAAATAATCCCCCAAAGACTTCAGCCATTATTGACCCGGTGTTGACAGCAAGTCTTCCAATTGAACCAAAGAAACCCTCTTCTGGTTTATCAAGATCGTATTCAGTAAGAATTAGGGGTGGTCTTGCAGATTTACCAGGACTTTGATATGATGCCATCAGTGGTCCGCTTTTTATTGCATTTCTTGAATCCTACTAAGCAAAACGTCAGACTTAAACTTCATTGAAGGCAAAAATCTATCGGAAAAAGGCTAGTCATGTTAAGAAAAGCTGGGATTAGAAAACTTATAAATTAACCATGGGATTACTAACATTTTGGGAAGAAAACATTGCTTGCACCCGATGCTGCAGCAATGCTATCATGTAACCAAAGAAACAAGCCGCAACAAGCATAAATATTCCTGCAATGTTGGTAACATATCTTATTGATCTTGGAGCATTCATAACAAAAGCCACAGGGATGAGAATTTTATGGTAGTACCTAAATGGAAACTACCATCATAATGATAGGAGCAATCATCATAATGGAGCTGGATCTCTCTAATTGCCTGGTTTCCTCTATCTACAACCAAAAGAGAGCAGCTACTCCCAATATAAACCACATCAAAGTCATTTGAAAATTTTGCGTCTTCACTAGGACCATCAACATGACCTCCTCCTCGGCTCCATTTTCCTCCAGCAATAGTGGTAACACCTGCACAAATAGAAATGAAGGTCATTAAGTTATTGGAATAATGGCTAACATTGTCAAGGAAAAGAACTTCAAGAAACAATGCTTGAACGGACAGGATGTTATTTAGTAGACAATTGGTCACTTCTCTTTAAGCTGCAACATAATGATCCTAAAGGAAGTTATAATTCAAGCATATAAGAAATACACCAGTATAATTGATCTTCCTGATGGCCATATTCATTGTATCGGCGATGTATATATTTCCTCTGTCATCCATGGTAAGCCCTTTTGGGTGGTTCATTCTTGCTTTTCTTGGTCTCCCGTCTACGTGCCCATAGTACCCTTCAGGTGACCCAGATACCAGCTTGGGCCTGCTATCTGTGGTTCATCATTGATTTTAACATATAAAAAACTGAAAAGTTGTACAAACCAACTGGTTGAGAAGAAGGAAGAAGAAGAAAGAATTAATTTATTTAAATTGATATATTAAACCAGTAAATATCCCTGTGAAGTCAGTAAGACATTTGCATTCTTTTTCTACAAAATAACACCTAAGTTTATCTTGCTTGCATATCCAAAACAACGAATCCAAGGTCATGAAAGTTAGCTCACTGTTCAAGTAAACAAGTTATGGTATCCCAATTAGGATGTTTTTGAGATTGAGGTACTGTAGCTTTTAACTCACGGCTGTTATTGGATAGTGGGAGGTAAACATTTGCTGCCAAGTAAAAGCGGGTGTTTACATAGTTGTTATATTTTCAAACATACACTTAATCTGCCTCGTCTATTGATGTGCAATGTGGAAGTGCAAAAGTTAAATTGGGAGTATATCACTGAAATCAATAAGAAGGTTTAATCTTCCACAAGAAGCTAAATGGTATCCTCACATCAAGATCATAGTACTTGAGTTTCAAGAAGTACACAAAAGTATTAGATTGTATCAAGCAACATAAAGCATAAAGAAGTACAAGATGAGTAAACAACAAGTCTATGTGTGATATAACTAAACAAAATTAGTCTCAAGTTAGAAAAAGTAAAAGAGTTGAGATCTACAAAAGAAGGAATTGCGTGGGCAGAACCGTGGCCAAAAGTTATCTTGTATTTTTAAAAGTGGAGACTTCAGCTTAACAGAAACAATATAAACTCCAATAGTTTTAAATGAATTTTGAAATATTCTTTGGGGAAAATAATATATGCGATGTCCCAACGACAAAGTCAAGGAACAATTATAGTCAAGAGAAATTTGAAGGTAAAGTAAAATCCTATCAAATGAAAAACAAGTTATCAGAACAATGCAACAAAAAATAATTGCCATCTTCAGAATTCCAACAAAAAGAAACTTACACTTTGACAATGGAGTTGAAATCGTGTGAATGTTACTGTTTTCACTATCCAAAATAAGAAGTTCTCCACTTGGTGACACCTCAACTGAGAATGGTTCGATTCCAAATTTACTACCATCAAAAACCGTCTCCACTGTATATCCACCTTCAAATTTCATCACAGAGCCACTAGAAACAGCTGAAATTAAAACTCGTCAACATCATTAATCTCAACAATACAAAGAGCAAACTCTAAACTGAATATCGGAAACCTCAAAAGTATGGGAAATCAGGAACAGGAAGGAAAAAAAGAGTATTCAAAGAATACGGAGTCTAAAGAAAGGTCCGTACCTGTTTTTGTGGTAGCTTTTAGTGACCACAGCCATTTGATAAGAGCAGAGACCGCATTGGAGACAACCCCGGTTACAATTTCTGTAAATATGTCAGAACATTAAGCAAATTTGTATGTATTTGACGAGAAAAAGGTACTTGAAAGTTGAAACTCCGATGTAAACAACAGTGCAAAGGAAAGTACAGAGTTAAGCTGCTACTCACTGGCAGGTGGTGTGGAAGCTGAAACTGAAGAGAGCCTACCAACGAAAAACACTAGAATCAGAAGAAAAACGGCCAAATTTCTCGCCATTGTTTTCTGGGGTTTTCTCTTTTGAACATGAGAGAGAAGAAATACTCAAACTGAAGTGTTTAAGCTTTACATATATATACCCAGTTAAAAAGCAGCCCCAACAAAGAATTGTTAGCAGCTCTTTTCACTTGCATGTTAATCAGCAGAACATAAACCTTTTTAAGAGAAAGTGATAGAGACAAAAGAAAACAGTGATTATGGTCTGGAATGTAAGCTTGACAGTAGAAACATATAGGAGATCTATTCAACAAAAGAAAGTAATGGCGCAACAGAGAGAATATGTGCATTTTCAGCGTCAGAAGGAATCATATGCTTTTTTTGAAGTCTGTATATTATGGCAGTCATTGGCTTTCCTTTAATTAATGTAGATTGGAGCCTTCCAAGTATGAGCACAGTACAATATTGAATTTTGTTGTTTATTGAATACGTAGTTCTGCTTCTGCATGACTTTAATTATCATAGACATAAATTTGTTCCCTGGTTTGGCTAAACTTCTTTTGTGCAGATAAGCCAAGACAGCCAATAAAAATTTGCTAGCCAACAGATTTGAACCTGTTTTGGAAGACTATTTAATGCAGGGACCACGCATTGTGGGTCGAGAAAAAGGTTGAGATATGCCAGTTGGGTCACAAACTCCAAGGAGAGGGCCCTCGTTGTCTCTATTGTTAACTATTTGAACTTTATATTACACTCAATATCTTTTAAATGCTTTATTATGCTTTCTTTATCACGTCTTCTCTTGCCCACTTCTTAAGTGCCGTACAGCATTAAAATTGGTAAAACCCTCCAGTGAGAACGATTTTCATGTTCTTTGAAATCTATCCATCCTAAAGAGGAAGTCAATTGTATTACGAGATTTGAGAATCAATGATCCCCCTTATTTTCAGAAGTTGTATTGTCAGTTAACGTATTGAAGCCAAAAACTCATAATATCATATTATGTGCCTCACTTGATAATGATTGACGATCTGTATAAAATGAACAATGAAATTTTGCGGCTACTTTTGTTTAGAATGCCATTCGCATAATTTACATTCAGTTCTTTCTTGTACGCTGTACCTTCCGGATTTGCAGATTGTTCCCAGTGAAAGAGCTGAGAACATATTGGGTTGCATTGGCTTTCCTGAAACTGCAGCCCACAACAAATTGAGACACCGTGTAGCAAAGTGCCAACTCTGACGGCCACGGGCAAAAGAGATGATGAAGTTTTTATTTTATTTTATATTTTTTAAACTAGATAACAAAACTTAATCAGATGAAAATGTTGAAGGATTTCCATTCCCCATCTTCTTCTCCTTTTTACATTAATACTAGCGTGTAAAGAAAAGTATCCTTATAGGTTAATATCTAGCCAATGAAGAGGATTGATGCTAGTAATGTAAGGAAGTAGAAAACAAAGGCAAAGAGTTACACTTACTTGACACTGAACAGTAGCTACAGTTACCGTCTATGGTTGTTGCTGTAATCTTTCATATACAGTATGACGGCCACAAAGAAAAGTTTCCAATACATAAGGTATAATGCATACTCAAAATTAAACGAAGTAGATCATTCCCACCTCTAGAGTAGATGCACGAGGAATGCTGAGATCATATGTTGGTGCCCTGGAATTTCTTCTCAGGAAATCGTATCCAATGTTTATCACAAATTTCTTCATCAAACTTGACCCAGTTTTCGCTCTTACATAACAATGTCCAAGTATAAATGCCATTCCAGCCTCCCTAGCATCCATCAGTTCTTGCAACTCCTCCCTTGCACTGCGATCAATTTGTGGACTCACTGGCACAAGAAACCTCACTCTCTTCCTCAGCTTCTCGGGTTTCTTTACATCCCTCAGCTCTGAAGTGCCCACCATTTCGGAAAAGTCTTCATCATCTTCACACATTCCTATGCCATCCAAATTTGATGATGTCCCAATAACTGTCAGTTTTTCATCATATTCCACATCTTCTGTGCCTAAAATGCATTCTGGCCTCTCAGACTGAATAAATTCTGCAATGCTACAAACAAGGTCCTTTTCAAACTCCAGATCATCTTTGTGAATATCACGATATCCGTAACGTGCTATGCATCTGTAGAGACGGTACTCCTTGGGACCAACTCTTCCCACAAGGAACCTTTCCTGAGGTCTGACACGTGGCACTGGAACTGATTTGATGCAGAGAAAGACTACAACCTGGTGAAAAGCTGGAAGGTTGGTTACAAAGTGAGAGAAAATAGCTGGGATTCCAGAAACTAGCTCGGTATGTATGAGGCCAATACCCCGGACCCTAACAATTCCCAAATTTGGACCTAAACTCAAAAGCCAGTTGATGGAAACCTTATTTTGAACATCAAACTCATATTTCTTAAGTGTTCCATAGTGCCAAACATACATAACAACTAAAAAGATGAAGGAGAGGGCAATAGGGACCCAAGCCCCCTCAAGGAACTTGATGAGGGATGCTGAGAAGTAGAGTGCTTCAATCGAGCCAAAGAAGAGTATAAAACCAATGGCCAAGTAGATGCTTTTGTGCCAGCATAAGACAATAACCAAAGACATTAAGCAGGTGGTTACCAGCATGACGGTTATAACTGCTAAACCTGTTAATACAGAAATGAAATTGCAGTAAGATTTATTGTAGCTCCTGATTTGAACATAAGGATTCTCCTCAAATATAGTAAATCGGTTTTGAGGAAATGGTTGAAATCCTTCATTGCAGAAATGAAAATGAAGAAAATGAACATGAAAATTGAACTCTCTATCTGGAGCTGTCCCCACTTTAAACCCAGAATGGAGAGCACACAAAGATGAAACAAAACTGCTTGTTCACATGCACGTATGCAAGCAAAGGAACTGTGATGCAGCAAATACCTGATGCATTCCCCAAGTGCTTTGTGTCTCTAAAACCAACAGTGACAGCCAAGCATAAAAGCATTAAAGTCCAGTTAATCTCTGGGATGTAAATTTGGCCATGTATTTTGGACGATGTATGTATGATTTTGACTCTGGGAAAGCAACCTAACGCAGAGCATTGTTTGATTATTGAGAAAGTCCCAGTTATAATAGCTTGACTTCCCACAACTGCTGCAAGTATGGCTATAGCAAGAACAGGCCATCGTATTTTCTCTGAAACCACAAGGACAATAACTCTTTAATTTCTTTGTGTTCAAATTTAAATTCTGTCATTCTCAGTTATAAGGAAGAACATTGACCACCTACCAGGTACAGATACATAGAATCCAATCCTGTAATCACTTTCTATGGTATGGTGCTTAGAAAGATAAGCCGCTTGTCCCATATATGCTAGGATTAAAGAAGGATAAACTGCAAAAGTGAAAGCAATCTACAGGAAAGTAAATCTTGTGTCAGAATAATTTACTATGATTTTATTCTCTAATTGATTTATAATCTAGGAAGCGTGAACTCACACCTGTTTTATTTTCACATTAGATGCAAGTCATTTTAAGAAGCATCAACCTATTCAATTGGAGATTATTTTTTAAGCAAACCTAATCTTAAAATCTTATAATAATAATGACGGTTCCTTACCAGCAAAAGAACTGGTAGAATTTTCTTGTCAATTAATTCCGAGATTAGTTATCTAGTTAGAGTATGAATCATAGAATTTATCATTAAAAAACATAGGCTGCGTATCCATGTGTCTTAAAATAAGCAAAAAGAAGCCTAAGAGAGATTATAACTACTCTTTGCTGCTAAACTTGTATGCTAGATTACCTTTACTAATTGGTGCATATGAGCATTTAAAGCAACCTCCAGCCATTTAGCTCAGCAGGTCTCCAGAACCATGAACTGGAAATCTAAAGTCAAATTTTATTTTTGACATCTAGACAAGGTAATTTTATCTTTACTAGTACCATAATGAGGACGATAATGTGTTTATAAAAGATTTGACTTTTCAGGATGTTGATTATGTACCTCACAGCAATGACTCACATTAACAGTATGTTTATCCAACTAACTCAGTTTTAGTTCATCGCATATTAAACTCAGGATGATGACAGCATACGTGAGCCATGAAGATGGTTGTGCATTTGACTCATCAGCAGTTATCAACAAACCAGATTACCTTAATTGACAACTGTGAGAAATGCCCAAGATCAGCAAACATAGCTTCTGAGCCTGAAATACATTTAAAAGAACAATTTGTAAGGAGTACAAATAAATGAGCCCACTGGGTAGATATTAACCAAACATAGCTCACTGTATAAATGGTTTTACCTGTTATACACAAAAGGATCCCCCCCAAGGACATCCAACCTGCCTTTTGTGTCTTCTTAAAAAATTTGTACATGTAGTATGGGGAGAGTGCTTGGTAAACATTGGGATTCCAGCGGAAAATGTTATAGACACCGATAGCACTAATGCATAGAAGCCATGTAATCACAACAGGGGCAAAAAGGAATCCCACACGGTGGGTCCCGTAATGTTGGAGGGCAAACAAAAACACCAGTATGGCACAGGCAATTGGGACTTCAACATCTGCAGAATCAGTAAACTCTGAGGAAACATGATATTTGACAAGTAATCAATATTATGGGTTCAAATCCACATTTCTAAAACAATTTAAACCGTTTTTGGCTTGATTTTTAACATTTTAATGTGGAGTTTGACTTCCTTAGAAATCAGTAGTTCTTGTGGGGTATATTCCTTTGAAGATTAACAGACCTTCATGATTTCTCCAATAAATGGGAACTTATAGAAATATAACTTATCTAAGGTAAAGATCTTTGAATGTACACATTTATACATTCAAACGTACAAACACATATTATTAGAGGCTTGGTGCATGTAACACATTCATCCTAAAAAGAAAGAAAAGAGTATCCACTTGAGTATTGTAGAACCTTCATAAGGCAGTGGTTCTCAGGTAGACCTCTGTAATTCAGAAAAAGTGATTAGAAAACAAGAAACTTCTCATCCTTCAACACCATTTTGCCTGTACAGTAAAAAATGTCTAATACTACCTTTATGGTTGTGGCCCTGGTGGGTGAATACAGAAACGGCTTGTGTCCTATGCGATTGGCTATTTCTTCTTTTTCTCATACTTCTGTGATTCACGCATTTGCGGATTGGATTGAATTGAGCCAAAATTTCAATTCAATTTGCACATTGCGGATTATGTTTAAGGCAATCCAATTCAATCCGTAAGTATGTAACAATCCAATTCAATCTAAACCGCTTGAACCAGGTTGGATTTAATTGGTTTAGCGGATTAGATTTTGGGCCTAAATTTAAAAATAATGTCCAAAATTAAGGCCCAAATATATGAATGGTTTGGATTGGAATAAATTTAGGCCCAAATTTACATTGAAAGATACTAAATAATGCTGTTATATAGTTTTAAACTTAAAATAAATGATATAAGTGAGTAATACAATAAATAAATAAAATTGCTTTGTGGCTCAATAAAATAATAAATAAATAATAAATAACACCACAATTTATATATGTTTCTGAAAAATCACTTCTATTAGAAGTTTTCTGGCGAAGAAAGAAGGAAAAAATGGGTTAAAATGACAAATTTGCTTTTAGAAAGTATGATCCCAAAAGGAATAAAAAGAAAATCTGTCATACAAATAAATTAATCAATTCATAATATATCTAACGTTTCTTTACGTTGAAATATCTACATCAATTCTTACTATTAAAGTTCCCTTACTGCAATTATTATTTAGCCATTTCTTGTTATTTTTCCTTAGATCTTGGCAAAAAAATGAAAGTTAATTGAAAATGGAATGAAAAAGATAGCACTAGCTAGAGAAAGCAACATTCCTTTACATTTCTGTGAAAATAGTCATACTATTAAAACTGATTATATTTATGAGGATTAATGGATTGAATGTAATTCAATCCACAATCCAATCCACGAAAGGCAAATTGTAAAATTTCAATCCACAAGTCAATTCATGAATTTTTCAAATTGATACAAACCACATAAATTAGCAGATTGGATTAATTAATATTTGCCTGTGATTGAATATCAAGTTATAGTACTTCATCGATTTTTAGGTTTCATTTTTTATACAGATTTTGTATACCAATAAAATCACCTGTTCGTCCTAATTCTCTGACACAAATAAAGAAAATTTAAGTGTGAGTGAGCTGTGGACCTGTGTTCCTATAATCTTTCTCCCTCGACTAGAGGTGGACTCTATCAACAACCAATTACAAGATCTAGAATTATCTGGCACTGCCTTGATGTTATATTTGTACTTTGAATATACATACTAAAATATATTTTGTTTGTATAAGGTTTCACAACTTAGATGCTTCCTACAAGATGTTGTAGGCTACAAATTATACTGCAGATGCAACATCTGGGAGCCAAATGATTTCCAGTTTTATCATTTTTTCAAATGGAATGATGGTCAAGAGACAAGAATGTGCTTGGCAAAAGCTAATAGAAATCCTCCTTGTTTTGGAGTAGGTTAAAACACATATAGCTCAAGAGAAGAATAAACAGAAGCACCCTAACAATAGAGTACTATGCTCAAGTTTGAGATATGGATTAGAAAATATCTTGATGTCCAACTGCTTAGACATTGCTCTTAAACCGTGATATTGTAGTCAGTGGAGAACAAGTTTCCCATAAACAGCAATGTTTGCAACCAAGAATGGAGAACAAGTCAAAGACACAAAACACAGTTGCGCAATAATAAAGGGATAAACTAGTGTGACAAATCAAGCCAATCACACAGGTGTACAAAATCAGAGTGACAATTAAACACCAGCGACCGGACAATTGAAGAATTAGACGTAAATATCTTCAGATATTCTGCTTAGTGGCTGAAAGGGATTGGTGACAGCAAGCAAAGAATGATTTGGTTATAGTATTTTATTTACTATCATGCTTTAAACAGTAACAAAGGAGGCAAAGCTCAGCTGACACCATAAATATAATTATGCATCTCTTATGTGGGGCTTCAAGTCATAGTTCTGATCCTATTTGATTGGTCCAAGAGTGTCATGCCGCCAATTAGGAATCTAAACCCATAAATAAGGTAACTGCAGTAGACTATGCTTTCATATTCTATTTTTTTACCCAGGTTCTTATCCAAACTAAAACCACTCTGCTTTCCACTTAATAATGAAAACTTAACTTTATAAAAGACGACTTTATGCACTTAATTTCTAATTTATTCAATTTAAACCTCTATTCTAAGCCACGTGTTGGATCCTTTATCATAAGCATGATGTTATCGACTTGACCTTCCACATCATATATTAAAATATCATTTATAGCTTTGACAGTGATTTGAGTTTGATTAAAGCAAGAATGTCTATCTTAATTATATTAGCAGGGGCCTCACAACAATGCATGTCTCCTACAATTGAGTTCTCTCTGCTTGCCCACTACTCATGTCTAGAAAAAAACATAGACTTCAACAAAAGGTTTGGAAATTTCAAAACCTCACAATTTCTGACTATATAACAATAAAATCGAGATATAGTTACCAAGATCTTCTGTTTTACTCCCCCTCCAACACATATGGAACATAGATATTAAGGAAATTGTTTCAGTTGATTCAGTCAGTCAACAGAGCCCAGTCGGAGAAAGTTGGTGTCCCCAGCATCCACTAATCACTGTGGCTCTTCCTAGTAAATCTTCGTTTTGGATTCCTAAGTACCAAATCGACCTGAACCCAGACACTTTGCAAAGTTTTAAAGCTATGCAAAGTTTGAGCATCAGATCCATATGTAAGATTGAAAATGTCTAAACCTAACTAATCTCTAAAATAATATTATACAATACGATAGAATTCCATTGTCGTGCAAAAGTTATTTGTATAAACTTGGAAATAACCAACTATCGGCAGAAGAAATTGGTTTTAAGATAAGGAACTTACATTGGTGTCGCTCTTTGGACATGGAAAGTTCCATCCCTGATACGGCTGAAAAAACTGCACAAATAACCAAAAAAACAAACAATTGTCAATCATTAACAACCCAATTATTCATCTCAAATCCAAAAGCCTGGAATAATGAAACCTTCAATACCAGAAATCGAAGGTGTAAGCACCCCATCACCGATGACCATACAAGTTCCGATCAAAGCCAAGATAAGCAACACCTTTTGCAATAC
>JAWDEX010000001.1:7750319-7763121 GCA_035221805.1 Trichilia hirta | reverse complement strand
GGTAGAATAAATATATTTTACAATTTTCTAAAAATTAAAAAAATTCGATTTAATTCATCCAACATTACAAATATTTTGCAAAAACCTCATAAAAATTTCATGTATTAGAGGTCTACGTAATTACAAGATAATTGTATTTTAATTACATAACTATTGATTGATATAAAATAAAATAAAAACTGAAGAAGACAATAAAATAAACAAAAACAATACTTTGTTAAACTGAATCAATTAAAACAAAAAAATCTTTCACTTTCCACACACAGACACAGAATAGAAGAAATCATACTTTAATACTATATCTTAGTTGAATTCTATGTAAAGATAAAGAAATTTGGTTTGATTTTTCCTTTAAACGTGTCAAAATATTACATGAAAACAAAAATCTTATTTTAATTATAAGTGAAGATAATAATAAATAGTAAGCCGAGGTGGCCCGATTTGAGGCTGAATATGAGCAAAAGCAGGCCCAGAAGTGTGTAAAAACTAAATATACCCCTTCGTTTTCTAAATGAACTTACATTTTTAATAAATAGCAGAATATAAGTTGGATGATTTAATATCACTAGGCCACAAAAGCCTTTCCCATGCTGCCGTAAGTCGTAACGTCGGGGCTCTTGGTTGGCTTAGGCTTAAGCGAGTATTTTATTTTGGGTCATCCTCATTCATATGTTTTAAATGAATATCAATATTTAATACGAATGCATCTAAATTACATTATTATTATTATTATTATTATTATTATTATTATTATATGTAAATTTTATGATACTTTCATGATGTAACATTCATTTAAAAAGAAAAAATCATCTTCCAAACAGCACTTATATGACCATTTTGTTTTTTTTAACATGACTTTTGTTAAATTCAAATGGTTTAAATGAAATGTTAAGAATACTATTATAGATTAAATATTATATAACTCACTCATACATAAATTTGTATTTATAATATTATAAATTAAAATAATATAACTGTACTTTCATTTTTAATTTTAACATCAACACTTTTTTTCAATCAATGCTTATTATATTATTTCTATTTCTACGAGATAATGATAATTTTATCTGACTGAGTGGCAAAAATGACATTTTCACTTATATTTGTTAATTTTTTTGTTAAAATCAACAATTGACAATTGAAATGACTAATGTGACCCTTACAAAACAACAAAAAAAACAAGGCGAAATAATTATTTGACAGAGTTTAACTTGTATGATAGCTAGTTTGATCATTTGGCTTTTTTGTTTTTAATATAATTAAAATTTTATAAAATTGTTTGTAATATATTAATATTTTATTTATTTTTTATACTAAATAAATAATAAATATATTTATTATTTTTAAAAATATTATTTGTAATACTATAAATATTTTATTTATTATTTAGACTGAATAAATAATAAATATATATTGATTTATTTTTAAAAACATTATTTATAATATGTTAAATTTTTATTTATTATTTATACTGAATAAATAATAAATAAAATATTAATATATTATAAATAATGTTTTTAGAAATAAATTAATATATATTTATTGCTTATTAAGTATAAAAATAAATAAAATCTTGATATATTAGAAATAACATTTTTAAAATTAAATTAATATACATTCATTATTTTATAAAATTTTAATTATATTAAAAAAATCAAATAGTTAAACTAATTATTATACCATGATTAAATAGTTATTTTCCTTTTTTTTATTTTTATTTTTATTAAGGATCATGACCCCGTCAGCTGTTAATTTTGACAAAAGTTTAACATTTATTTATTTATTTTAGATGCTAAACTGATATTTTCATTAAATAATAGATCATCCCCATTTCCATTTACTTCACGTCACTGCTAATTTATTTCCTCAAGTCAACTTAATAAAAAATCAAGTAGTCGGTATCCAACAGGATTCGTGGCACCATACTATTAACTGACTCCATTGTTCTAATTTCATACTTCTGGGTTTCTTCCCTCTGCTCTAAACCAAGCATAAATTTGGATGATTGTTACCAGACTAGAATCAATCAAGAAACCAAAATGGAGAACAAACAGATTATTATGATAAAAGGGAAGCTGGAATTCCTTGGAATAATCAAAGAAGCTTTGAAGCTACCGATAAAAAATCCCGACTTCATCCTTATGTTCCTCTCTTCCTTCCCTCTGTTTTTCTTCTGGCTTTTCCATGAAATCAATATCCAACACACTCTGATTGAATCATTTAAATTTTAAAACCATACTACTTCTGTTTATCGTGTGTATATCTTCATTATCAACACTAGCTGGTCCTCACTAGATGAATTCAGAAATTTGTTTGAAAACATTGTTTCTTCATAATTTGTCATACAAAGTTTCCTGTCTCTGGGAGTTGTTCATCTCATTGACTTAGTCCACACTATCATAACTGTTTATACAACTTCGGTTATTTATACTGAAGAAGATCAAAATCCCATGAAGTTGAAGGAAATCCTGCTCAAACTTATCAAAAGGGTAGCCTTCAAACGTCCTCTAATTACATCCATTTATGCTCTTCTTTTGTCTTCACTTACCTTAATTGGATTGCTATCATTCTCAATGAACTTCCGTGTAACAACGCTGACTATCATAAAGCTGGACTTTGGGTTCATTTTCGTAGCATTACTAATACGATATATTCAGTGGAGTGCTATATGGAATATGGGTGTTGTGATTTCCATCCTAGAAGAGAAGCATGAAGATGTAGCATTGAGAGAGTCTCAGCATAGCTGAGCCGAGGCAACAGAAAGCGTGGATTTCTTTTAATGCTTTCTTTCTTCGGTTGGAGTCTTGGTTTAAGATTATCATGTCAGTATGTTGGTTGGCAGAATGGAGGATTTGTGATTGAAGTCCTAGTGGTCCAAGTGTGTTTGGATTATTTAGCGAATGTAATGAAGTGGCTAGTTTTCACAATATATTTCTATGATTGTAAAAGGAGATTTCTAGAGAAGAAGTTTGATGGAGCAGAGGGAAGAGCCTGAATTCAAACGGCCATCAATGTAGCCAATTACGTGGAATAAAGCGGGTAGTTTTCTCTTCTTCGATTTGCCTTCTGGTTGCTGATTGGGATAATATTATTGGCTTGGTTTTATTGATTGTTCATGCTTGCTTTTCAATTGTCCCTTTGGTCTTACATTTGTTCTTGTTTGCGCTTCCTTTCCCATTAAAAGTGAGAGGAATCTGGGCCTGCATATGGGCGCTAAACCTGTTTTCCCACAATGGCTTTTGTTTTCGAGACAGGGTAATGATATTTCTCCCTCATTATTTTGCAAACACAACCTGTGAAAAAATAAATTTAAACTCCTATAAAAATTTAAAAATTATAATATTTTAGAAATTAATTTTTCTAATAAATTATATTAAAACATAATTATTTTTCTCCTGATAAATTTTAATTCAAGAAAAATATTTAAAGTACTTAAAAATTTGCTATAAATTTTTTAAATTAATACATATATTAATTTATTTTTTATTATTTTATTAATAATAAAATTTTTGTATGTGGGTTGCAATTTTTAAAAATTAAAGGAAAAAAATCATACCCTTACAATTAAATAAAAAATTAATTTTTATATTATCATAAAAAATTATTAATAAATATTTAAATGTGATGAAATATTAAAAAAATATTGAGTATAAAAAATTAGTAATCATCTAATTTGTTTAAAAATTATTTAATTAATAGAATATAAAAAAAATATTGCTTTAATTTCTGATAAGATTATATTTTTTATTATACAAATTAATTTATAAAATATTATAATTTTTAATTTTTATGAAAAATTAGCTAATTATATGAGATGGAATTAGAAAAAATGTGTGATTCATTCCTTCAGGAAAATAGGCAAGTTGGTTTGGCAAAAACCATGTAATGCCAACTAATAACTCGTGTATTAGCTCCAAAAATTCTATATATAGTCTTGATAAATAACAAAATTACTCTTTATAACAAATGAAATTTTATTTATTTTATTTTTCTAAATTTACAATCTGAAATAATCAAAGAATTCTCAAAATTGACAACTATTTCAATGAATGGATAATATTTCTCATTTAAATTAAAAAGAAATATACTGGGAAAAGTAAAAACCATAATAATTAAGCAAAGTATTAATCCAACTATATTCTATTAAAATCTGTAAAATCATAAACAGTCAATAGTTTGATTGAAGAACATTTATTTATTTATTTTATAAAATTAAATCTAATAAAAAATATTTTTTTTTTCAAACTAAAAGGTATCTGAAAATAATTAAATGATCAAATTTGCATAAATGTTATAAGGTGATTGATGTAATTAATAAATTTAATCTTATTATTATTGTAAAATTAATATGTTAAAAAATTAATTTTTTCTGAAAAAAGTAGAAAGATTAATATTTTAAGGACTAAAATAAATTTGATACCTTTATTTTTTAAAAAAAAAATATTTATGTATAATGAATATTTTTAAGAGTATATGAAAAAAAATTAAAATATCATAATCAGAGATTGTAATAAATATAGAAGGGTGAGAGTACTAAAAATTAAATTTTCAATTTTTATATAAATTTTTATGAGTAAAAAAATATTTTAAAATATTTTTTAAAGCATAAATAGAATCGCTTTTTATTTAAAAAGAATAATAGGAATACAATTTTTTTTATAAATTATTATATAAAAATTAATATAAAATAATAATATTGATTATAACATATTTTTTATTATTTATTATATTAATTTATTAATTAATATTATTATACTAAATTAGTTTATAAGTAATAATTTGAATAAAAAGATAAATATCTTCATTACTATTCTTTATTTCACCTAAAAAAATCCAATCTCCTATAATGATTAAATTTCTGTTCGGTCCTCTACATTCCCGCCTTCACTACAAACTACTCGCCTTCCCATTTCCACGCTCTCTCCTACGTTTCCCGCGAAAAACTCCCGTCTTAACTAACTTCATATCCCCTTCTCCATCCCTTCATATCAGAAGAAAAAGAAAAATAATCAGAAAATATCTTATTCTTTCTCAATTTTCATGCCTCTACTCCTCTAACTTATTTTACTTTCTCCTTTTTATCTGTTTCTCTCCTTACAGCGGAATCCGATTGCAACCGGAATCCGCCATGGAAGATGAGTAGAAAATTTCTTCCAGTTCTCCCCTCCACCGTCTCCATCCCCTCCTCTTCCGCCCTCTTCCGTCCTTTCAGCCAGCAGAACCGCCCGTTGGGATCTTCTGCTTCAGCTACTACCGATGTCCCCACCATCCAGATTCTGTTATGGCGTTACCAAATTCTCGACCCAGATTCGGAAATCGTCTCTCATTGGAACTACGTGTTCCTTGTCACCTGCCTCATCGCTCTCTTCATTGATCCTCTCTACTTTTATCTTCCCAAAGTTGGCGGGGATGCGTGTCTAGATACAGACACTACTTCGGGTGTGTCAATCACTTTCTTTCGAAGTGTGGCTGATCTTTTCTATCTTCTGCATATAATTATGAAGTTTAGAACGGCTTTTGTGTCACCCAGTTCTAGAGTTTTTGGGAGGGGAGAATTAGTAAGGGATCCCAAAGAGATCGCAATGAGGTATTTAAAATCTGATTTTGTTGTTGATCTCGCAGCTACGCTTCCATTGCCTCAGGTTGATATCGCCTTTCCCTTCATTATTTTCATAGAGACTATGGTTCAATCCTTGGCTAGTGTCATTGATCTCTGAGAAATTTTTCTATGGTTCATTGATTTTTGTTTGTTCAGGTAACAAAAATATGGACTCAGGCAATGTAAGACACAAATATAGATACAATTGTTTGAGTCCTTATCTTCAAAATTAAGTTTCTAGATAAAGGGACATATTCAATATGGTATCAATGACAGGTTAACCTCATGTCCTGAATTCAAATCCCCCAACACTAAAAATTAAAAACGTCATGTTATTGGAAACAATTATCAAGCCAGAGCCAGGTTTTGCGATATTCAAATAAATTAAGGACCTGTAATAAGCTAATCCTACAGCTTACTGGTAGATTTGAGTGTTCTGTTGTTTTGTCTAGTTGGAGCCTATGCTGTCTGAACAACTAATTAAACATCAGTTCTAATTTCTTTTATACCAAAAACTTCCTTGCTACCAAGTGTCATGCTTGGATAATGTTTTAGTAATCTATGTGATATGACCCTCAACTTGCTGTCCCTAAAGGAATTAAATACTATTACTATTTGAAATCCAGATACGAGAAAACTAGGCACCGAGACTGCTTTATCACAGGATTGAATCTGTCAGGACTTGATCACTCTTTGTTGTTACAAATTTTTAAAATTTCAAATGCTATTAGCTTTTGAAACCATTAGTTTTATTGTTCTTTGAATTTAATACTAATTTTACAATAGACAGATGATTTGGAAAGGATTTTTGCAATAGGTATTTTTTAACATTTTTCGCTTGCAGCTTCTTATCTGGTTACTGATTCCTGCCACAAAAAACAAGAAAGCTGGATATGCCAACACCACTCTGGCTCTTATTGTTCTTTTGCAATATGTTCCCAGACTATTTGTTATCTTCCCTTTGAACCAAAGAATCATAAAAACGACAGGGGTCGTTGCTAAGACTGATTGGGCAGGAGCTGCCTACAATCTCCTTCTTTTCTTGCTTGCCAGCCATGTAAGAGTCAGGTTGCTCCTTTGCTTGTGACTTTTCTCTTTCCAGTTGCTAAAACTCAATTGGCTGTCACTATTTACTATTGCCACAGGTATTAGGAGCAACGTGGTACCTATTGTCCATAGGGAGGCAATTCTCCTGCTGGAAAGATAAATGTGAAGAGGAGAACAGATTACGAGTTCTGTGCCTCCCTAGTTTTCTGGATTGTGATAATGCAAACAAAACTGAAGGGTTGAAGTGGCTTAATGTTACTAAGGTTGTTGACTCATGCGACACAAAGAAAGAAAGTGAAAGTGAATTCAAATTTGGAATATTTGGGGATGTTTTCACAAATGATGTTGCTAGATCAGGTCTTGTGAAGAAGATTTTATATTGTCTTTGATGGGGATTGAGAACTTCAAGGTATTGGTTATATTTGGTTTGTTTACATAATCTCAACTTCTCCCTTCAAACTTTACACAGAAATATTTAGGCATGTGTCCGCAGACATGATTATTTAAGCAACTACATATTATACTATTTCATGTAATTAATTGTTCTGAACCCTATGTTTGAAAACAGAGTTTATGTACAAATATTAGCATATTAGTAGCATCTAAGTATAGCTATACTTTATGTTAAGTTACTTTAGGTTTTGTTTGGAATTGTGGTACTTCTGTTGTGCTTTGTAAAACTAAAAGAGCCTTTGGTAATACTAATTTTTAACAGAATCTATGTATTTTTACATTAACATGCTATCCCTAAAATTTTTTGTCCTACAACAATTGTGGTTTAAAAGCCACAGCACCAAATACAGAAGGAAGACACGATTTTGTTTTCACGGTTGCATTCGTAGTTACGTCTTCTAGTGATATTTTGTGTGGCCGGCTATTTTCCTTGGTTTTCTCTCCGATAGTTATATGATTTTTGGATTGCTCTCAAAATATTTCTTTCATAGCTCTTGCTGATATACGTCTTATATTCTGTTTGCAGTTCGTATGGGCAGGAGTTGGGTACAAGTATATATGCTGGCGAAAATGTATTTGCTATTGTATTATGTGTATCTGGTTCGGTTTTGTTCGCACTGTTGATTGGCAACATGCAGGTATTGTGAACTACCCACCGTATGTGTTGTAGTAGTAGCAGTAGCAGCACTACTCAGCCTATCAATAATTCGAAAATCAAGCGTTCCATTTGGACATTTGAATCTATCAGAAAGTCAAGGAAAAAATACCAGAAATTTGCTGTCACATAGGAAACAGGCATGGAATACATTAAGAAATCAGATTAAACCTGTATCACTGGCTGTTCTGTTTAGCTGGTTAAATTTAGTGTTTCATCTGAGTTTTAATGTCATGAATAATATGGAAAGGGACGGTGGCCTGAAGTATGATACTAAACACATGTTTACCTTTGATAGTTGGGCTTCTGTCTTTTCTACTTTCCTTTTCATTTCTCCTTATACTGTGCTTCGACTCATTGTCTTGTATGTGGAAAGACTTGTTACAGTTTAAAGATTATTATTGGTTCCTTGCAGCAGGTTCAAACTACTGAGATTACAGAGGAAAGTGAAACTAGCTCTGGCTCTTCTGGGTCAGGGCTTGTTTTTTTAGGTGGTAACTAGCTTGTAGGTGAAGTATCTAGGTTTTTTACAGTTTATTAGGCAAGTGTATGGCTTTTGGGAATAGCTGATAGAGTTTTAGATTGAATGAATTCTCAATCTCTGGAAAATGTGCCAATTTTAAAGTATTTGAACAGTGAAAGTTGTGGAATCTCTGCTTTAAGTTACAAATTGGGAATAGCTGATAAAGTTTTAGATTGAATGAATTCTCTATCTCTGGAAAATATGCCAATTTTAAAGTGTCTGAACGGTGAAAGTTGTGGAATCTCTGCTTTAAGTTACAAAAAGTTTTGAAGAAAAATTGCGCAGATTCTAATTTCTCTGAGTGTACTTACAATTGTGTGAAATGATGTTATTTATGGTGCTGCTTTGTGGTGACATTCTGATGAAATGATTTTGTCGATTCCATGATTATTCATTTTTAGAGATGGATTCCTGGTGTTACCAATCTGAACCTTTTGTGTTTACAAGCAAGACCACAACATGCTTGCAATAGTTTGTTAGTGGTGGTACCGTTTTTAGTGAGATTTTCTGTTTTACCTTTCGTAGACATATTTCCAGTCTATATCGGTAGGACTTGAAGGATGGAGGGTTAAGCAAAGGGATGCAGAGCAGTGGATGAGGCGCCACCAATCACCAGAGGATTTGGAAGAACGTGTTCATCAGTTTGCCCAGTACCAATGGATTGCTACGGGAGGAGTAAATGAAGTATATATTGTGCAATCGTTGCCTGTGGATCTCCTTCGTGAAATTCAACGCCACTTGTGCATTGCCCTTTTTCACCGTGTAAGTCTATCTTGCAATATTACTTTGTGATTCTTCACAATGATTGATGCATATGCTTCACTCTCAAGGAACGCCACCTCAAATTGCTATTTGCATGACAAATATTCTTGGGGTCCAATAAATTGCTCAACTTTTATTATCTCACTGGATCAACCTGTCTTTTCGAACCTTGGAGTTTGACACTCATATATGCACTCCATTAATCAAAATTGTCTTTCGTCATACAGTGAACTCTTTTTAGGAGTTGAAAGTAATGTCTTGCTTTTGGGGATTTGCCACGTGTGCTTAATTTCTAGCTTGCTCGTCTATCTTTTTATTCTTTCATTGCTCAGGTCCTATTCTTCTCACAAATGGATGATCGGCTTCTTGATGCTATATGTGAACGCCTCGTCTCATCTTTAAGTGTAGAGGCACAGACATTGTTTGAGAGGGTGATCCAGTAAATGAGATGATTTTAATAATGAGAGATAAAATTCAAAGCTGCACAACTAACGGGGGAAGATCCGGATTCTTCAATTCCATGACCCTTCACCCAGTGATTTTTGTGGTGAAGATCTGCTGCCATGGGCCTTAATGCCAACCTTTAGCGTGATCTTGCCTTCTTCAACTTGGGCGGTCAGAGCACAATGTGAAGTTGAAGCTTTTGCCCTTCAAGCTGAAGACCTGAAATTTGTTGCACGTCAATTCAAGCGGCTACACAGCAAGAAGCTCCAACATGCCTTCGTGTAGTATTCTCACCAGTGGAGGACATGGGCCTCAAGTTCCATACAATCTGCTTGGAGAAGGTATAGAAAGAGGAAGATGGCAAAGGATTTGCGTATAGGAGAGAGTGGATTCAACTACAGGCAAATCCCTGACAATGATGGCTATTATAGTTACGAGGTAGCTGGTGGCAATTATGATGATATATAATGGATGGAACTGTATCAGGCCGCAAAGGGGGAAGGAAATTCCCAGAATCTTGGAGCCAAGTTTTTGGCCTCAAAATTCGCTGCAAACACTAGAAAAGGGGCTTATCTGAAAATTCAAGTGGTTGAAACCCCTTCTAGTAGCTAAAATATTCCCCCATTGATGAAGCCAGATGAACCTGATTTCTCTGTAGACCATGATATTGTTTAGTTGGCAAAATAACTGATCAGAAAAGAATTAACTAATGAAAAAGAAAAGACATTGGAAATTTTCTTATGACATGATTGACGTAATTTTACTCCTATACGAGTACTAAGGATCCCATTTGAAAGCCACAGCATCGAATTTTCACACACAATGATTTTGCACAATCTTCTGCTCACAATTTTTTTTTTTTTTTTTGAGCATGAGAGTGAAAGAATTTTTGGTAGCAACAAATTATATATATGTCGTAATTCTACCATTAAAAAATTCCCGAGTTCTTTTGGATGTTCCATTCTTGATTTAGAATGCATCGCAAATTATATATTATTTTATTTTAGAATCTGAACCTGGCGCTTCTCAACTTAAGCTGCCCATTGACGATTAGAAACCACTAAGTTACAATCAGCTACTGAAGTAAATCTACGTACAAAATATATTTGTAATATGATTTTAGATTATTCAAAATGGTTTTACAATCAATGAATCATTATATTCCCTTTAGGGAAAATTCTCATAATGATATAGTTAATCAAAATTTTCTCTTTCACTGTGTTGATGGTCGATTAGGCGAAGTTTCTGGTGCAGGGACTCTAGCTGTTGTTGACGTGTCAAGTGCCTCTTGTAATGTAAAAACAACTTGCTCCATGGATGGTCTTTGCTGCTTAATTGCTGTGCATGACAGAGCCAGCTGAAGTGGAAAATCAAAAGGTTGTACTGAGTACTCTCCGTTAAAAGGATCTGCAAATCCTATTACGCCTCCTTCTCTTGTAAGTACTTTTGCCCGGTGACCAGAAACATTAAAAGGGAAAATAGAGTTGGAAAGTGAAAAATGAATCCAAAATCAGAAACTGAATGGGGGCGTCATGATGTCTGACCATTTATTTAAAGGCATTGGCTTCTTCAATTTCATGTTAATAACCTTCTTCCCTGATAGAATATGTGGAAGTAGTATTACATCACCTGATGAATTAACTTGGCCATTGCTTCGGTACTCACTACCCAGGATCAAGATAACCAAAAGTTCCTATCACTTCTGAGCTCACATAGTTTTCACCAAGGTCAATAACCTTGCAAAATCCGAAGTCTGAAAGCTTGGCTTCAAAGGTTTGCTGCCTGCAAAATGGAACTAAGAACTAAAATTCTACATATTTTTCGATTATTTCAGCTGGGAAGAAAATTTTGTTATTGGAATTATGATTTCTTGAATTTCAGTGACCCTAACAACGTATATTAAACTGACAATTTCAGTAAATAATTAAAATACGTTGTTTTTTGTCAATTAAAATACGTATTTTTTTTCTAAATTTTCTGACTTTTAATAAAAATACGTAACAATTATTTAGTTTTTAACATAAATGAAAACTTATTTATTCAAGATCAATTTTTATGATTATTTTTTTATTTATCAATTATAAATTCTTTAAAATTCACTTTAATGGGTATTTTTTTCTCTATCAATTTAATATTTTTTAAATTTGCTCAAAAAAGGAGATATGTTTATTTAATTTAAGATTTAAAAATAAATATACGTTAAGGATAATTAAAATTTAAAAACAAATAATAAAATATTTTAGGTATAAATATTGTTTAACAATAATTAAAATTGATGTAGATTTAATTAGATTTATTTTGTGCGTTTATGTAATTTTGATTAAGATCAAAATTTTAAGTTTAGGAAAAGAGAATAAAGGGATTTTCATAAGATTCTAATAGCATACTTCATTATTTTATATTTTAAAAGTTGCTGTATATGGTGTCACAATCCTAAATTTTGAGTACGTAGTTGGGAGAGGATTAATTTAGGTAAATGATTCTAGAATTAGGAACTTCTTGGTGCGAGTGGTAAAGCAGCGAGGCTTATCTCTCTGTATAAGCTGGTTAGAAATTGGAGCCGTTCTCTTGATGAGCCCAAGGCAAGACAAAACCAATAAGGCATATCGAGGCGGAAGGCATAAATCATGAATAGGAGAATTCAGGGTGCAAGAGTTAGACGAGAATGTATTAAAGTGGACGAAAGATCACATTGCAGGTTAACAAAGGGTGCGGCATGTGTGAAGCTTAGCGCGTCGCGATGTGAAGCTTTGAGTGTAGCATGAGCGGAACATGCTTAGAGCATCACAAGTGCGGGAGTTGAGCACACTATAAGGCAAAGTCGTGCGAAGGCAGCGCACGCAAAAAGGGCACACGAGGCTCCAACAGAGGTTGGCCAAATATGTAGGGGCGGACGCATAAATGTGCAGAGGCATGAGTTTGCGAGCACACACGGGCGTTGAGGCCTAGGCGCAAGGGAGCGCCAAGTAAAGAGCTAGTTGCTCAGTACTCAAGAGAGCACAGGTTGAGGCTCTCAGCGCGGGAGAGCGCTAAATGATAAGTAAAACGCATAAGTGCTCAAGAGATCATAGGCATGAAGCCATCGGCGCAGGAGAACGCTAAGTGACATGCAACACTTAGTGCGCAAGGGCGCATTAGATGAGGCCTTAGGCATGAGGGGGCATCGAGTGACAAGCAAATGCTAAGTGCTCAAGTGTGCAAGGGCATATGGCTGTAGGAGCAGGAGAGCTCCAAGTTCGAGCAGAATGCTCAAGTGTGCAGGGGTGTACAGGCTAATGCCATTAACACGGGGGAGTGCCAAACTACGAGCAAGATGCTC
>JAWDEX010000001.1:7715620-7740733 GCA_035221805.1 Trichilia hirta | reverse complement strand
CATTCAAATAATTTATGTAAATATTGTACAACTCATTTAAGATAAATCTTAAAAAATTTATTACTAAAACAAAAACATCATATAGAGATTGTTCACAACTGGGGATTGTATCAAGTACATTAATTGATTTTAAAATAAATTAGGCGTTGAATTTTTTTTAATCATGAACCAAGTTTTCGTGAATGGGACATTAAGAATTTGTACGATGTATACTACTATTAAGCTAGTGATATGTTGTGAAAAATATTTCAACGCAAATATAAAATGACTTTTTATACATTTTTTTTATTCTTTAGATGGTAGCAATTAAGTAAATTATATATTTCTTACTATGCTACTAAATTACCAATATAATTCTCTTTTTAAGATCCTTAATATTATCCTTCATTTTGAAACATGCATAATGAACCCAATAGTAATGAGAGTTATTCTTTTAAATAATATAATAAAGATCATACACACTATTTATTTGACTTTGAAGTAGACCTTACTTAGTTATAATTTGATACTTATAATTTTTAAAAGGTTTTATAAGTGGAATAAATTATTATGAAGAAGATAAAACTAATTCAACTAAGAATATTTATGATAGGTCATGCAATTGAAGTAGCTTAACGGTAAGTCCATTTATATCAGATTAATTCACCCAGTACTTGCCACATATTCTACAAGCAATAACCATGCTTTTGACAGATGCACTATCAACAAAGATGATGGTTATATTTATATTGGCCAAATATTTAATTTAAAGCAAGAATTAAAACATAGATTGAGTTTAATGGCAATAAAGATTCATTATTGATTTAGGATTTATAAGTCAATAAAAGACTAGCATAAGTTGAGATGCATCATTAATTCTTATAAATAGCACACTCACGCTACGTCATATTTTAGACTTTTAAAGTGTAACTAAGAGAAGAATAAAGCTGGCCCCCATCCCTCTAAGCCTTTACTAAGATGTAGATTAACATTCTAACCTATTATTTATAGATTGTATACCTACATATGAGACTTGACACATTCAACAAATACACATACACAACACTAAAATTAAATCCTTAATACTGAGTAATGGACTCTGTGCCTAATCTATATACATACAAACTTATCACATATATTACATGCTCAAACATAAATAAAATCTCAAAAATATACATAGGGCTATCCCTCCAAGCACATGTCAACCATGTATAAATAGACTCAAACCTTAATAACTACATCATGATACTTGCTTCTATTTAACTACCATTTGAAATCCTACTGAGCGTCCTAAATAACTTGCAAAACTATAAAAGAAAATAAAATAAAATAATTTTTGAGAGATATTTAGAAAGTGGATAAAATTATAAATGACATGTATTAAATAGAAATCAAAAATTATAATCAAATATAGGAATCATAAAGTTTGAAATTATTTTTAAATGCTAAAATTGTAATATCAAATTAGATAATTCTTAAAGAATGTTTAGAATGTCGAAAAATTTTCATATAGTAATTATAAATTTTTGGTAAAATCAATAATCAAGCTTCAAAAAACTATATATAAGAAGCTCATGCTATATGAATATGTATAAAATAAAATAACAATACATCAACTGCATACTCTTCATAATGTGATGAGAATTGAGTTGCTCAACTAATTGCTCAAATTATTCAAGATTCATTGGAGTTTTAGTTGGACTAATCACGAGATCTAGAGCAAAAAAGATCAAGGAGGCCATATTAGCTTTTTTGGATTGTGACTCAATTTGTTCGTGGATTCAAGAGATTAATTCTTGTGGGTTTACATCATAATTTCAAGAATACAATTTTAGAGTACCAAATTTATTAGAGGAGCATGCATATATGCAAATAGATATTAGGTGTAAAAATTCAAAACTCTTTTTATCCCCTACTTCTCCCGTATACCAATACATGTACATAATAGATATCAAAACATACTTTTAGAACATATGACCTCCCTTCCTTATAGGTCTTAACTAAGGTAAGGACAAAATGAAATGCAGGCTAAAATAACATATCAAAAATGCAAAAAACAAAGGTAAAGCATAATAAGGTTCGAGCAACTCATAATACTTTATATTCCTAATAAAAAAAATGTATGTGTATATGTATGTATGCATGAGTATCAATTGCTGTCCTAGATGACAGCACTTAAGAGAAAAGTGAATTGGGTGTTTTTTATAAAATTTTAAAAGCTATTAAAAATTTGATTAGTGAAATATAACTTCTAAAGAATTATGATGATGAGATGAATGAAGAACAATTAGGAAAGTAGTAAGAAGAAGCACTCAAGAGTTTTATAATAATTTGATAATGTGTTTACGTTCACTCTTTTGATGATCTCACACTGAAATTCTATTAACTCTTATTTGCACGGGTTAAGTATAACCCAAATTTTACAATTTCTTCTTAATGGTGAAGAACAATCTTACAATCTTCTTTTTACGAAGTGAAAAAAAAAATAACTCTTAAGAATCTCCTTCTTTATTGGTAAAGAAAAATTTTTTAGTAATCTCCTTTTTTTTGGTGAATAAAAATCTTACAAAGTGTGTAGCAACACAATTAAAGCTTTTAAGAAGACAAGATATTCAATACAACTCACAGTTTTACAGTATTCTCTTTCGAAGATTATAAATTACAATAGAAAGAATATTCTTTTTGAGATAATATATTTGGACTTTTGTATACACTGCTCCGATCCAGGAATGACAAAAGACTTTTTCTTGTTTGTTCTACTATTTCTCTATCTTGTCTAATAGAATAATTGAAGCTTTTAATGTTCTTATCTTCTACTTTAACAGCCCTTTGATACTGCATTTAATGCTGTCTTTAAAACCTGTAAATATGACCATTAAAGCTAATTTTTTAAAATAAATCGATACTTTTAAGTAATGTATTGATATTTTAATGCTTTAAGATTTTGATATTGATTTCTGAAGATGATGTATTGATACCTTTGCCATGTTGATCCTTCTGTTTGATTCTAGAAAATTTCTTCTTAATGATGTATCGATACATTTGATAAATGTATTAATACATGCTTTCTTTTCAGAAGCCTTGTATCGATTTGAGTCATCTTTTGTATCGATATTATATTATGATATGTAATTTTTAATTTTGATCTTTAGAATGTATCAATACATTTGTATGAAGTATCGATATCTTTGTCATTTAGTTTTTGTTGTATCAATATATCTTCAGTCCTATATCGATATCTATTGCTTCTCAGAGGCTTCTAACTTTTTTTAAAATAATTGCTCAACAAAATATATCGATACTTTAATTTAATGTATTGATACTTTAGCTTTATACTTCACTTTATCTTAATCTTCTATGCCTTTGACTTTGACTTTTGAATGTAGACTTTTTGAATTTGTTGATAAATATATATATATTTGTTGTGGTATATCGATATTCTTAAAAGAGTGTACAAAAGCACAAGATATTATATATGCACTAAATTTTTCCAAATCATCAACAATCCATACTAACCAAATGTCTGCCCACATATGCCAACTGCTCCTTAATAATATCATATTCAAAAAATAGTACAGGGATAACTTCAGTACATCAGTATCAACTATAGAATTAAAGTCTAATGTCTTATAAAGACTGTCTGATATCTGCATACTAAATTCAACGTGACCACTGAAATACTCATTTAATAGTCAATTATTATCTCGCTCAAAAATTATTTAATACCCGTAGTTTAGACCTGTGACAAGAAAATACTCATATCTAGAGAATTAGATCTAAGTGCCACTAATTGTGAAGCATTCCTCTTTAACAGTATTATCTATAATCAACTTATGGAGAAGTAAGTGATAAACTAGATTGTCAGAGAACTTGATATCTTCTAAATTTAAAAAGTGCCCTAAACACGTCTGTCGAAAAAGCATCCTTTATATTCCCTCAATTTTTATTGTAACCTATTCAATACTCTCTTTAATAGATAATAACAACATCACTGTTATAAGAAAGTGGTCAGATATCAATGTCCTAAGCCTTATATTATTCATTTATAAATTTGTATAGAATTGTTACTTAATATATAATTTATTAAATCATAAATTAATTAATGGGTGACACTCTGAAAAATATTGTTACTCTCAAAATAATTTAGTTCTCACACTCAAAATCAGTCTAATTACCTAAAATTATCACTCTCGACCCATTAATGAATGTTGTGGTTTTAAAATTGTGATATCACCATAAATATATCAAATAGTACACATAGAATAGATACATATCAATACATTCCTTATTTTAATAGTATAACATCACCTACCATAAGTTTGTTAAAATTAGAACTATAAGGATCAATCAAAACACACATTTAAGCTTGGTAAAATCAATTAACAAAAATAGAATTCAAAAACGAAACCAAGCTTGTTGCTAGGAATCAATAAAAATTCAATCCAAATACATATCCAAGCTTGCTAAAAATAATCAACAAAAATTCAATCCAAACACATGTCTAACCTTGTTAAAATCAATCAACAAAAATCCAATCCAAACGTAAATAGATAAATAATTCATAAATAAAAAATTCTACAATAGTTATATAAACAAGTCAGTTGTTATAAATTCTCAAAATTAACCCTCGATATCAGTAGTTATCTACGCTCTCGATAATTAGATTCTAAATTCTCAAAATTGTTTAGATTCTAAATTCTTGAAATCAATTAGATCTTCACTATCAAAATTAATTAAATCTTTATTCTCAACATTAACTTAATTTTCACTCTCAAAATAAGTTTAATTCTTACCCTGGAATAGTTATTATTTTTGAAATTAGTTATAATTTTACACTCAAAATTAGTTTAATTCTTACTTTAAAATTAAATAGTTATCACTCTCAAAATTAGTTATATTTTTATTCTAAAAATTAATTTAATTCTCACCCTCAAATTAAATAGTTATTACTCTTAAAATTAGTTGTATTTTTACTTTTAAAATTAGTTTAATTCTTACGCTCGAATTAAATAGTTATTACTCTCAAAATGAATTGTATTCTACACTCTCAAAACTAATATCCAAACTTTTGAAATTATTTGTATTGTTACCCTCAATTACAAGATATAGCTTCACTAAAAATTTGTTACTAAATTTTTGAAATTAGCATTAACATTTTAAGAGTATTCATTGTTCTTTGGCAAATTATTTTCAACAAAAAATTGATCCATTAATGACGTCTAAATTATATTATTATTTTTTTAATATTTAAACTACAACACCCATTATATATGTTTATTTCGTTCAAAAATCAAAATTTTGTAAAAAAAAGAAAGAATTGAAAAAGTTCAAAAGATTATGTTGTCATCTGTGGGGTTCTGCTGTCAAAAATGAGTTCAAGAAATTGCTATTAAAATTGAGAATGACTTTTAATTCGGGAAAGTGAGAATGATAGAGAGAGGAAGTGAGACTATTCCAAGAATCAATTAAGAAAAAGCGAAAGTAATTTTCAAAATTAGAATTTTGTTAGGTTTTAAGGGCAATATTGTCTAAAATAAATTTTTTGACTAAATTTAAAAAGGTTTTTAGGACCTGACTAATTTCGAAATTTGTGTCAAAAGGAAGGTTATCTGTGTTAATTTCCCTAGGTATTATGTTATATAATAATTAATAGAAGGGTATGCCGAATGTCATCAAAGTTGGGTCTATTTCCCAGCCTAACTTTTGAATGCTTCAAACCAGATTAAGTGGGCTGGGGCCTGAGCAGGTCACTCGACCCGTGCCCATCTCTTAATGAAGGCAGTGCCGGTACCGTAGACTATATAATAGAGTCAGTTTCTTAGAATCGCAGTCACTTGGAAGAGCAAGAAACTACTCTGATTCTCTGTAAATTGTAAGTGTATACCTTTCTATATCTCTATTTGGTTTG
Organism: Trichilia hirta; assembly: GCA_035221805.1. NCBI lineage: Eukaryota > Viridiplantae > Streptophyta > Magnoliopsida > Sapindales > Meliaceae > Trichilia > Trichilia hirta. The sequence goes on along the minus strand of JAWDEX010000001.1, from coordinate 7,734,846 downwards.
GATACTCAAGATATTTTATTTTTAAGTTAGAAATTGATTTAATTTGAGCGTTTTTTTCTTCTTACGGTTGACGAAATGGTGGAACAGTAAGGAACCTTGATATTTTAGGGTTTTTTTAGCTTACTAAATGGAGAAGGAAACCAAGGTACCAACGGAGGATCCGAAGATTGATTTATTCGAAGACGATGACGAGTTTGAAGAATTTGAGATCAACGAAGGTCTTTCCCTTTTTCTTTTGGTTTTAATTTTCGGGTATTTTTTCTATATTAGTTCTTATTTGTATTCAATTTGGGTTATCAAATTGTCAAGTATTATATGTACTCGACACGCTATTGTTTTAATTGTTAGGTAATGATATTAGCTTTTGGATGGAATGGCTATGGTTACTAACTTGAAATATCAGGGAGCTTTTAATGAAAAACTGATAAGCAACATATCTCTAGAATCATAATTGAAAAACACATACTTCTGAAAAACATGAATTCTGGAAGGAGGATTGTTTTTCTGTATATTTGGGTATTCTCTGTGTGGCGGACTTGAGGGGTTTAATGTGAGGAATCTATAGAGAAAGTTCTTAGGGGCATTGTTGGTATAGCTAGCTTTCACTTGGATTTAGAAACAAAGTTATAAAATATGTTTGGTAACACAAATTTTTAATGAGACCCATTTATATTTTAATTAATATTTAACATATTAGCGGCAAAAGCCAAAAGTAGTTGTTTGGCCACAACACTTCAGTATCAAATGGGCTCTAAGGTTAGGGTGGCTTATACAGTGACCGAAAAGATTTTCAATCTGTGGGCCGATGCCTCAGGAAGCCGATTTATCGCGGTACTACTACTGGTAGCTTTAATAGGTTGGGGTAAAGGAGTACTGAAACTGGCTGGTAGTAAGAGCTGAGTTTTAGTATTGCCTTGGCTTTGTGAAGTAGATTAGTGAATGAATGATAATTGAAACATATTTATCTGCTTTTTTTGCCTTACATTTTCTCATATTTAACTTAGAATGCTCCTCATCCTTTTAATCTCTTTGGTGGTATGCCACGGATATCTTGTACGTTTTATGCTGCAGATGTAGGTTCTTTCTGTCTTTTGAATAGCAGTAAGTGCATTAGTCTTAATGACCTGTAATTTTTTGCTTCTCATATTTGAATAAAATGATAGTTTGTTTTTCTTTCACTCATTATTGACTTTGCTGGTTTTTGTACAGCTTTTGTCACCATACCTGTTGTTTGTTCTTTTTCTGGATCCTGGCCCACTACACCCTTAGCATACTTATATTTAATTAAATTTCTTTTTTTGTTTGTGTTTGTGTTTGTGTGTGTGAAAAAGAAAGAAAAGAGGAAGAAAACAGAAGATGAATTATTTTCTTGGGTATTGACGAGTTAAGAAATTGGCTGTCCTCATTTTTCTCTGAACTTTACCATTTATGAAGATTTGTTGGACGCTATCTCCCTTGCCCTCCCATTCTCAGCTCTTATGTGATGAAGCTTGTAATACTTAGCTGTAACAGGTTAGCCTAATCAAAGATAGGAGTCACTTGCCAAAATTCAGTTAAGAATTAGTGCCTGAGCTGTTGGGAGTGCTTCACAAATTAGTTGAAGACAAAGTTCAATTGCTATTTTTGATGAGAAACTACAATAAAGGTTTTCAATAGAAATATGAGCCCTGAAGATTTAGGGTACTTGTATAATCATCAAATAGAATGAGAGATTATTCGGAGGATGAAGCTGTTTGGCTGCTTAAATCTGTTGTTTTTATTTTCTATTTGATATGGTCTAAATGTTGTTTGAATAGTGGTGTTATCCTAATATGATGAAGGGTCGATGTGGGCTATCCCATTTTGGTGCATTCACCTGTTTGTTTTCGCAGAAACATATCAATTAGTTTTGTGATATTGTGAGGCTGATGAAGCATTGTTGCATGGATCTGGAGTTTGTTGGATTAGCTAATAGTTTGTCACTTCCCCCATTAACCCCCATCTCGAACACCTGGCAACACTTAAATATGCATACTTCCAACTGCTGATTCCTTGACAAGTTTTATTCATTGCGTACATAGTAAACTGCCATATATCATGTTGAAACTTTTGGAAGTGCATGTTTTAGAGTTTGTCATTTAGATTATAGACGTAACCATCCCTTTTCTTTGACTTCTTGTGACTTGGTTTATTGTTGTTGATAGAATGGGATGAAAAGTAAGAAGGAAAAGAGACAGCTTAGCCATGGGAAGATGATTGGGATGATGATGATTTGAATAATGACTTCTTCCTGCGACCGAGAAGAGAACTGGAAAACAACACTGAGAAGAGCTAAGTTCGTGCCTTGCTGTTTGTATTGCTTGTCATCTTGCTTTATGGTAGCCAAACTCTGGATGGGGTAATGGTATACTAGATCCGGAATATACATTCCCTAGTTGGTGAATTCAGTTTACACTTATTACCTGAATTCTGCGTTGAAATGTGAACTTGTCAGTTGAAGTTTTAGCACCCTCTAATTTGGTCTGGAAGAAATGAGTTGCAGATTGTGTATGCCTTGCATTTATAGATGATCTGATTGTAGCCATCTGCCTTGTGGCTTAAAATTTGGAATGTGTTTTTAATTACAAAGTAGAAATTACTCTGTCAAAAATATGTTTGGTACCATTATTTTTTACTGAACTCCTTTTTTTTCTTTATATTTGATGTGTTCGGGAAAATATTCGAGATCCCTGACAACTTCCCTATAAGTCAAAAACCAGATCGACATGAGATGTCGTATTTTACCCGAGACTTTCTAAGGATTTCAGATATGATGGAAAATCTTGATACTTTCTTTATCAGTAAAGGTCTCGAGATTACGTAGAATCTTGAAAAATAAAGATCTTGATGATGACGTATGATTCAAGACCTTTCTTGTTAGTGTAGGCCTTGGCTAATGATGTAATAAATGTCTCGATTATAATGTGAAAGCTCAAGACCTCTTAAGTTACTAATGATTTCTAGTATGACATGAAATTTTGTTACTTTCTTATTCGATAAAGGTCTTGAGGATTACGTAAAAATCTCAAGATCTCCTAAGTCCCTAAAGATTTTGAGTGTGGTCTGGAACTTCGAGACCTTTCTCATCAATGAAAGCTATCAATGAAAGCTTTGTTTATGACATAATAGAAGATTTGGTCATGTTGAATCTCGAAATCACATCATGGCAATATTTTTGACCTTGTGAAATGTTTAAAATTTCAAATCAAATTTTTTGTGAATACAATAGAGAGATATTGAATCTTATAGTTTTACCCATAATAAGGGATTGTAATTCCATAATTAAAAAAAAAAAAAAAAAAATTATGATTACAAAAGACGAGTAATGACAATTAAATTAGAGAGATTATAAAAGGTTGAGGAAAAAATTAAGTACACATAATAACTTAAACAATTGAATTGATGCTAATTTTTTTTTTAAAAATATTTTCACCAATGAAAAATTTTAACTGAAGGATCGAAAGATTTTTGTCCAACTATTGGTTTAATCCCTAATCAAGTGACATTAAATTTAATTCAAAGAAGAATTTTCTTGCATCAAGAATATGTATTACTTTCATTTGACCTTAATGCAAACAGAATTGGAGTATTAACAATTTGGTCTATGAGCATGTCTAAGCTGCTTCATGACTAAGCTTTGTCTTCTAGTTTTGTCTTTGCATCAGAGAATCTTTCGACCTTGTTCTTGACAACGTTACGCATCTATCCTTCATTGATTAGATAATACCCCATTTTTAATTAATAATCTCTTTTCTTATTATTTCGTGATAAATTTGTCTCTTGTAATTGGCTCGAGCAATGATGATTGTCTGTTCTTGCCGCGAAGATACCAAATAATTGAAATGTCTGACTTTACCATCTTAGTTATGAAAGCGGAATTTGAAGGTATTTTCAATAATATTATATAGAATTAAAAGGATGTAATAAAAGGACGTGGGACTGTGGATGATGATTGATTGGTGCAGTTTTGTAAATCAATAATATTATATGGGGAGAAAGTTAAATTTTGTTATAATTTTTATTTTTTTAAAATATTATTTATCTTATTAGAACATTTGTAATAAATATTTTTTATAATTTTTAAAAATATTATTTATTCTTTTATCAGAATATTTGTTAAAGGTGATATTAATTTTTATTATATAAATTTTTAAAAATTTAAAATTATTAAATTAAGATATGATATATTTATTTATATTAAATAATTTTTATTCAAATCGATAAATTATTAAATTATTTTTAAAATATATTATTAGAATCATATAAATTGATAAATTATTAAAATAAAAGATTAAATTATTTTTTAAAAATAAAAGCATTTAAAATTTTTAATGTTTATTTTTATTTACTTTCTATTTTTTTATTAATTTTAATTATAATTTGTCCCATCTAATTTTTTTATAGTATATTTAATAATTTAAATTAAATTAAACTCATAATTGATAATTTACCTATAATTTATAATATTTTAAAATTAAATTTATTAATTTAAATTTTACAAATCATTTATAAAATATTAGAATTAAATTTATTAAATATAAAACAACTATAATACTTTATATTATAAAAAATATTTAATTTATAATTTTATATTAATAATATTTTCAAAAATAAATTTATTAAATATTAATTTAAGTGTAAAGGTTACCCTTAAATATTATATAAAATATTTTTATATTAAAGAAACACGCATTTTGTACAAAGGAGCCACGTAATTAAAGTTTTTAAAACTATACGATATCGTCATTATAAAAATTTGTTACTTGCTCCCTCCTTGTATATACTAACAACGAATACAAAAATTTTGACAAAATTAATTTAATAAAATTACATTTAAAAATTATAATTTAAAATATATTTTAATATTTTAAATTATATAATTTTCTTGTTTAGAATAATAACAAAGATATATAAATAAAAATATTATAAATTATGAAATTAATTGAGTCTAAATTATTAAGTATATTATATTTAAACAAAAAAATTAGATGAGATAATTTATAATCAAAATTAGCAATAAAAATTAAAAATTACATAAGAATAAGTACTAAAAATTTAAAATATTTTTTATTTTTAAAAAATAATTCATTAATTTATTTTAATAATTTGTTAATTTTATATTATTTTAAAGATTGTATTTAAAAAATAATTTATTAATTTATTAATTTAAATAAGAATTATTTGATATCAATAAATATATTATATTTTAATTTAATAATTTTAAATTTTTAAAAATTTATATGATAAAAACTAATATCACAGAGATTTATATAATAAAATTTTTTATCTTTATTTTTATTAAGAAGGGTGTTTGTTATTTTTTTATTATCATAGAAAAATATTTATCACAAATAATCCGATAAAGAGTAAGTGATATTTCAAAAAGTTATTGAAAATTATTTGTCTTTTTTATAGCAAAAAAATTCGCACCGGGTCTGATCAATAAAAAACTCAAAAACTTTCAGTGTGAATATATGCTACCAACGTAATTAAAAGAAAATTAAATATAATTTAATACTTTTAAAATTCACATGGGTTATAGGTCGATTATAGGTTTGATGAGCCCCTGAATTTGACCGCAATTAATTGCCGTTAATTATCTAGGCTAAAATTTTTTGATATTATTTTATATTAAATTTAATATTATTAAAATTTTTATTTAATTTTTTATGCAATAATACTCTTATTATAATAGGCTAATCTTTTTCATAAATTTAAAGTTAATATTTAAAATTTATAATTAAATTTATAAAAAACGATTAATCGTGTGATAGTTATAATAATATAATTGTGTAGAGAGTTGAACGAAAATTTCAATAAAATTAAATTTGATGAGAAATAGTGTGGAAGAATCTTAGCGAATCAAATTTAAATTTATTTCCAATCCAAATATTCCGACATTCGCATACTTCAGCCTGCATGATTATCATCACAGTCAAATTCAAATTTGCATTGGAGTCACAGAATAAAACAAAGTTATCATTTATTCTTCACCTTGTCTATTTTTTATTTTAACCGTGAAGTTATTGAACATCGTGTCAATAATCACCGTCCACGCACAGTCCCAACGTAACAAAAGGGTACAAAGATTCCAGAGATAGTAATGCAGACCACACATTCCAATAAACATAAAACACAGAGGGCATAGCTTTGTTGCAATATAAGTCGGTTGTATCCGAAATCTACTTGCACTGTTCAAAATTTTCACTGCAAAGTTACGTGCAGCAACCTTTCTAGCTAGTAAGGAAGCTCATCCTTATTTTACCATATCTATTAATCCAATTTGCTCGTAACCTCATTTATCAGCATCTCCAAGCTCCTCCAAGATGAGCCTTTCTTCTCTTCCATGGCTTTCTTTGCAATCTCTGACAATTCTTTCACCTTCTTCCTTACCTCATTTCCCGTCTCTGCTTCCATCAATTCCTTCACCGTCTTCTCTAATCCTTCCCACTTCACAAACCCTGTCACTGAACCATCACAAGTCTCGACTCTCACTCCTACTTTTATCTCTTCCACAACCAATCTTGCATTCAGTGGCTGATCAGCCGACATCGGCCAGGCAAGAATTGGAACCCCAGCGCATAGGCTTTCCAGAACTGAATTCCATCCACAATGGCTCAAAAACCCTTGGATCCTTGGGTGCATCAGTATCTCCCTCTGATCAACCCAATCTCTTACAACAATTCCTCTTTCTTTAACTCTTTCTTCGAACCCATCACCCAACTCTGATTCTTTATTTCTTATAACCCACAAGAAGTTCACCTTGGATTCTTCCAACCCAATTGCTATTTCTTTGAGTTGTTCAGTTGAGATCTCTGACTGAGACCCGAATGCCACGTACAAAACGGAGCTACCCTGTTCAAATTTTTGGTCTAACCAATGGATCCATTCCGATTTCAGGTGGGGTTGGGATTCAGTTTTTGGTTGCTCGGCCAGGCAAAGCGGTCCAACACACCAGGCCTTGGGTTTAGCCACACGGTTCCAATGATCAGTAAACACAGATTCAAGCTCATAAAAGCTGTTGACAATTATACCATGACTGTTTGATACCGAGATAGCTTGTTCCATTAATAACTCAAAGGGAGGACCCTTTGGTTCAGGGTCCGTGAAAGGAGGACCAAAATCCCTTCCAGTGATCTTAACCCATGGAAACTCGGGGACTGTAATCAGCTCGTCATCTGACTCAACACCAGATAGCAGCAAGTTTACCGCGACACTCCTAGACACAGCCATAGCATAATTATTCATACCATAAAACGCAAGCCTTGGAAAACCAAACTTTGTAGCAGATTCCAAAGTCCACCAAAGAAAGCCATCCGAAACCATGAAGCTGACTGGCGGCAGAATCTCAAGCGACCGTTCAAACTCTGATTGCATGAGCTTGGTGGCTCTGGTGAACGGAACATAGAGCGACATAGAGGGGAGTTTATCGGTGCTCTCCACTCCAGCTGGAATTTCTGGGACACTTTCTGGAAATGGGATGTCGATGATGGATGCAGTGGTATTGTCGAGAAACTTTTGGATAAACGGTCTGTTTGCCGGAGTGGTGAAGACAGTAACCGTTATGCCAGGGCGTCGAAGAAAGAGTTTCGCTAGGTGTAGGATTGGTATAATGTGACCTTTGGACATGTAAGGGAATAGAACGACGTGAATTGGTTTTGAACCCATGTTGTACAGCTTTTGTTCATTAAATTTGAGGATGTATCTCGGAATTTACAGAGGAAACGGTAGAGCCAGAAGAATCAAAAGGAGTCATTTTGTGTGCATTAACTAATTAATTAATTCGATAATTTTCTTGGAAGTCTCTGGAGGAAAATAGTTGCAGCAGTTATTATCGCAAGGACATTAAACAAGAACCACTTATTACTCAAAATTTGTCCTAAATATGTTTAGAATAATAGTAAGAATACATACACACCATTTGTTAATGTAAGATGATAACGAACGCATATGTAGAATCAATTAAAGTTCAAATTCGTTGAATTGATTTTTCTTTCTTTCCACATGTTGCTTTCAAAATATTGTACAGAAGTGAATGTCATTGGGATCAATTCTGAAGGGTCTTCATAACCTTACACATGTCTAGGAGCAACGTAAAAATAATGGTCTGCCCTTTCTACCCTCCTATAGAATATAATCGATAGGTCAAGGAAATAAATAAAAAACTTATTCTCTAGTTCTTCATTAGTTTTCCATGTTCTGTTTTCAGTGTGTACACCGTTTTGAAAAAGAGAGGTTCTCATTTAAAGAAAAGAAAAGAAAAGAAAAATTGTTGAAAACCTTTTTATTTTTTTTTTTATTTTTTGAATTTTATTAAATATTATTTGTATTAAATTAAAATATTAAATTTTTTACTCCTTTTATCTAAAAGCCCTCCATCCACAGTTGAGTCACATAATTGTTTAGGTTAATACTTTTAAATTTCGAGTTTTTAAAATAAATAATAATTAAATATAATGTCTAAATAATCTTAAATGATTAAGTTTAAACTTTTAAATCAAGTCATAATTCAATATTCATCTAACAATGTTATGTTACTTAAATATACTTTTTAAACTCTTTTTTAAAACTTAAATTTAATTTTTGAATTTTACTTCAATAATTAAAAAAATATTATAAACCTCTATTTATAAAAAAAAAAAAAAGGGAAAGAAAAATAGTTTAAATTTTTGAATTTCACTTCACTAATTTTAAACATACTATAAACTTATATTTATAGAAAAATTACAAATTGAAAAAAAAAAAATATTCATGTCCTGATTTTAGGGATAAACATTTCATATAAAAAAATAAAGTTATCTAACTATGACTAATTATGACATATCATATTTTATAATTCTTATCATCTCTTTTCATTCATTCGGCTGATAAATCTTGATTCATTTCATTGGTAGATCTAAATTGTAGCTCTTATCGTTCAATTTCCCTAATAAAACTAATTTTTTCCTTGTAACAAAATGGAATTACAAAAAAATTAAAAGAAAAATTAAAGGACTTAATTGATCAAAATTAAAAAAACTTCTAACTTTTGTGATGTTTTAATAAACTATTATAAGCTTATATATATAGAAAAGAAATTAAAAACTAAAAAAAATAATCTTGTCATGATTTTAGGGATATTTGTGAAATTTTAACAAACTACAGAAGTTGACATGTAATTTCAAATTCCTCTTGACAAATCTAAGAGAATCTTTAAAAAATTAATTAATAAATAAACGGAAATGTGGGGATTGGACGTGAGCCAAGAAGCCCAATCTTCCTCCCTACCCCCAAAAAAGACTCGCTTTTTTTGTTGATCTGAAGCCCAAATTTGGTATATGAATTTCCTCTCGGATTTTGTATAATGGTATTGTGGGCGTTGACACTGCTTTTTTAATTCTCTGTGATCAAATAAATTTGGTCAGAATTGGTCTATGAATTGTGCTCCGAACGAAAGCTTGATCTCTCCATTTGTGACACAGTATTTTTTATGAACTTTTGCTGAATCTGACATTTATTATTAATTTTACTAAGGATTCAATACCCATATGCTTTATATTTTCTGACTAATGCTGACCCAAACTCATTTGGACCAAATCATGTTACACGGAGAGAAGATCGGTAGATAGATACCCCTTTTCCAGTTCAGGTACAATCATTTCATTACAACAAGTTGATGAAGATGAAGGTGAAGATGCAGTTATTTACTACTACAATTGATTTTTGTCTTCAAAGCATTCAACTGTTTAACTCTTGTTTGACCTTCTTATTTAGCTTTTCATTTTCTTAAAGACTTCACTTTTTCAATTCAGTCTCATAGGTATTTTATACTCCAAATGTATACATGCATACTCGACTAATAGAATTATGATCCGATGGTCATCTTTTAATTAAACGAGTGAAAGAGAGCATGTGCAACATAAGAATGCAATAAACTTCACCTAATTTACCATTAATATAACTTTTCATATGAACAGGATTTAATATATAGCTTGAAATATATTGCCATTTCCTCCAAGGGCTTGAGACAGAAATTGTCAGCAAATACATAATTAAGTGGATGACCTATACTAAGGTAGGAATATTATGAAGAATTTTCAATGTTTAATGAGGATTAGTTGATCTCCTTGATGGAGTGGGTGGTGAAGATCAAAGATGGAGATACCAATAAACAATAAGAATATAATGCAAATTCAAGCTCTTCTGTTGATCTCATTTCTTTGTTTTTAGGACAGTTTGAAAAATTTCCTCCTATGAATAATTGATAGATAAGACGGTGGTGTCAGGGAAGCACCTCCGAACAGAAAATACAAGTCTTCTCTATTATATAATCAGCCTTTCATGATGATTGAACGTGCTTCATAAGAAGATGCTCTGTTTCACTTTGTGTCTCGACTTGAAGACAAATATTTTATATCCAGCGAAAGTTGACAATAATTTCTTTTTTTATTTTGGATTCTCGAATACAAATTTGAAATATAGACAATATATTAATCAAGAACATAAAAGTAGAAACAGTCTATGAACACAATTAAAACTTGACATTAATGAAATATGAAATAAAGGATTTTACAGTTTCTCATAAGAACTAGAACTACAAAAACGATGTACATAATTGTTTCAATTTTAACGCTCACTTCACAGTTAAATATCGATTGTTTTGTTTTATACTTTCTAGAATGGGTCAATATCAACAGTACACATGCTATAATATTAATTAAAGTGGTCAACTAAAGCGGTGCAGATTAATTTGAAAGACATAAATTAAGGGTTTTGTCGCTTTAGCTTCTCTTTCCTCTCCACCTTATTCGGTCAAGTAGCTTATCTACTGGCTAAAGAACTGAAAGTTGCTAATCTCGTGTTCATGGTTAAAGATTATTTATTGTATTTTAAACTTGATGGGCCGTTGAATTTGTCATTGACATTTACTGTTCATGTAATTTTTATGGAAGCTTATCTTGTTTAAAAAAAAAAAAAAAAGCATTCAGTATTAACGATCAAATATCGAAATAAATAGTAATTGCAGAACTTGGTGACCGTCCCTTTTCATGGATCAAATCAAATTATCCATTTTTGAAAAGTAGACGTAACTGCAAAAGAGAAAACGTCAAGAACTACCACCCCATCAACTAATTAAATCTGCAAAAAATAATTACATGTAGTTACTGAATTTATAAAATCAAATGCACCTCATTACATTTTGATCATCAGTACTTCTAACAATCATTTTAAATAAACAGTTCAAGTAATCTGATTAAACATGTTCCAAAGTAGAATCAGCAGGTAAAGGAGTGGGATTTGTTTGGTTTTCTCTTACTGATTCAACACCAACATCACTTACACGGCCGGTTAGTGTTGTCTGCAGGTTCTCTCCCATGTCAATTCTAACATCATTCAATTCTCTACTTTCTGTTGCTTGCAGGTGCTCTGTCGACTCCATATGAATATCGCTGAAACGGCTGCTTTCTTCACCAAATCTCCTAGAATCGGTTCGACAAATCGGACAATTAGCGTTCTTCAAAAGCCATTCATCCACACATGGAGCATGAAAGCTGTGGTTGCATATGGGCAACAATCTGCACTTTTCACCTTTCTTGAATCTCTCCAAGCAGACTGCACATCCATCAATTGGGCTAGTTCCTTCGCTCTTTGCTATATAATCATAGGAAGGAAGTTTCTCTACTTCATCTCGAGACATGCTTGTGCTGCCTCTTTCTATCATTCCACCACCATTTCTCAATCCTCTTCTAAAGGCTCTTGCAAGCACGCAAAAATGAAAGCAGATCAGTGATCCAATGCTGAAAACCAATAGCAGTATTGATATGATAATAGCCATTAACGCACCATCGGAAGCAAAGTTCCAATTTTTACTGCCCATTGCTATCTCGTTCTGTGAAAGGATGATCACTTCTTTCTTCCCTTACTACCTTCAGGAACCAAATTCAATAAATATATTTTGCCGTCAATCCAGAAAATTATATTAGGAAATTTAAAAAACAATTGAACAGAAGAGTTTGTTTCCCAGAGAAATGAAATTCTTTTTGTGGTTGAAGTTGATGAAGACATCCAAAAATTAATATAAAACCAGGTGGGGTAGCTTCTGTCCTATAGAGGGAGAAATTCTTGGCATAAACTACATGTGAATGATCAAATATTTAGGTAGGAACAAATTATTTTGTAATGCTCTAATGAGGATTACTTTCCTCAATTAATGGTGAAAAATCAATTAAGAGTACAGAAATTCCAAGTTTCCCTCCTTGCTTAGTTTTTTAGTATATTAATTTAATCACCATTTGGAAACTTCAATTATTTGAACGATGAATGAGATGGAAATGGTGCTGCAAAGTACAGTACCACCTCCAAATGAAAAAGCCTATCCGTATTATATTCAGCTTTTGATTATCCTTGAATACGCTTCATTATTAAAAAGAGTATGTGTGCTATCAATTGGTTGTTAATATATATTTTCAATGATATTAAGATTATGCAAATTTTTATATAAGTTCTTTTAAAATTAATGTGACAATATTATAAAATTACCATATATTTTCTATTTTACAAAAAATAAATTATATAAAATATGTTATAATTTTATTAAATCTATTTATATAAAAAAATTTATATCTCAAATATTATTGATATATTTTATAGCCATAGAAAAGTTTACTTTTTATTTATTTTTTTAAATTCTGATTTATACATTGACATATTAACCAAGATCATAAGATTTTGTTTTGTCGTTGATTTAACTTTAAAATAAATCATCTTCTCATCAAGTGAGTCCTACTTAATTAGTTTTTAAAATTTATAAGAAATTACAAGAGATTTTGGAATAATCATCATTTAGAAAGTCAAACAGAAATAAAAATCTATCTGAGGGGACAAATTGGAGGGGGTTTACTATAGCTTCTCTTTTAATATGATAGTCAAAAGATCCTCCAAAATTTACATAAATTAAAATCACAAAATGATTTAACTCTCTTCTTCCTAAAACAATCTTAATCAAAGGATATAAATGCAATTTATTAAAATTACAATATTTTTTGAGATTATTATAATTTACTTTTTCTTGAAGTTTTACAATATTCACTTATATGACAAGAATGCAAAAATAAAACATTTTTCTTCCCTCTTTCTTAAAAATACAATTTATATATAATGAATTGTATAACAAAATTAAATACAATTATTTATCTTATATAGTTTTCACCTCCAAAAGAAAAGTTTCACCAATCTCCCCCAATTCAAGTTATAAATAAAAAATTAATTAAATATTTAATAATTTTTTATTTTTATTTTTTGGCCGACGAGAAAACTCCTATACTTAGTCATTACTGCGGCGGCCGGCCATACACGAATCAGACACTCACCCTTTTGGAGTACGTGTTCGCAGATCACACAGCACCTGTCCTGAGTCAATTACGATCATGTACAGGGAACACATTACAGTAATACTAAATACAGGATAAAACTCCGATTATATTAGACTCTTGCACAGTATAATTATTCAACAGAGATGATGATTTAGTAAAAGTTACAAAAATTATTTTCTTAAATTATCAATAGACTGCGTGAATTTTTTTTCTAAGTTTTCAGTTTGAATCATTGATAATAAAATTAATTAAATAGTTAATAATTTTTTGAAATTTTTTTAACCTTATTTTATTATATATATATATATATATATATGATTGTTAGACAATGATGATAATTTAGTTAAAATTTCGAGAATTATTTTTTTAAATTATCAACAATGGAGAGTGTGAATTTTTTTTCTAATTATTTAGTTTGAATTATTGAGTACGCACACCAAAGAGACGTGATCAAATGCAAGGATGAAATACAAGATAAAAAATAAAAAATCAAATGCAAGATAAAAAATGAAATGATATATAAATTGAAAATAAATAAAATTGCAATAACTTGAAAAGATAAAGAATTGACAATTAGATTGCAAAAAATTAAAATAATTATTGAATAAAAGGTTATTTAATGATTAATTTGAAAAAGAAAACTTATAAATTTTAATTCTCAGATTTTTTTGAAGATATAAGTACAGAGGAAATATAAATTAAAAAGTTACAAAAGGTTTAAGTATTTAGAATTTGAAGCATAGTGTGTTTGTTTTCCAAAATCTGAGTTTGTCTCTTTCAATTTTGGATCCTTTATTTATAGGAGCCATAGATTCTTGAAGTCTTTGAAGTTGCATTATAGTCTTGTATTATTTGAAGTCACCATCACAATATTAAAATTTCTTGGATTGTTTTGTTGAAAAATCTCCTTTCATGCTGGGAAATTTTTGAAAATTTAAATAATTTAATTAAATTATTTTACCTTGAAACTTGAGTGATTCAGCATTGTGGTGGAGAATCTCTCTCCCTCTCTTCATCATTTTTATTTTTTTACTATTTTGTAGTATTACATTATTTTCTAACTTTGGCCTACAAGTTAGCACAACATTATTGACAAACTTTGTTTGTTATATCATTAATAATTTTTAAAATTTTTAGAAAATATCAAAACAATCATCTTCATTGGGTTGTGCTAAGTCAACAACTGATTTTTTTTTTCTTTTCTTTTTTTCGTATGATTTGAGCCCTTTACCTGTTTTTTATTGTCTTCTTTATCTGATAATTAAGTTAGTATGTCCTTTAAGTGACGCTTATTTTCTTCTTTTATTTTGAAAGTCACAAATTTCAAACTAGAAACTGCTTTTTACAATAACAGTTGTGACTGTTAGGGAGTTTTATTTATTTGATTGTTCCAAAAACTTTTGCATTGGCAGCTTTGTTGCATGGAGCCATTTAAAATGCCCCACCATTTGATTTTATAGTTTCAAGTAAAGTATAGGATATCTCCTGCATAAATTCATAATCCCAAGTACAAATTCATGTAAGGAAAAATTTTGACAAAAAGGGTAAATGGATAGGGAATTGAATTTTCTTTTGGTAAGAACGTAATTTTGTTCGAAAATTTCAAAACCTTTAAAAATGTTTGGTGGAAGAATTTGAGTAACTGGTGCAAAATGGTTCCATCAATCAACGAATCAGCATAAAAAATCGAAATTAACTTCTTTCTTAAAGTAAAACAACCAGGAGTGTATGAAATGTGGAATAAGAAGGCATTGAGACAAACTTGATGTTAATCCCAATAACTATAATCTGATGGGTCAAAATTTTAGAAAAATTATATGTATTATTGAACTTTTCGAGTCCCTAACCAGGAAGTGCGAAGAATTTGAGGATATGGACTATTTTAACCAAAAGGACACAAAAAATATTATATTTTCTTAGTAAATTTTTTTTTTATGTTTCGATAAATATATAAAAAGAATATATGTATAATAATATAATTAATTAAATATAACAAAAATAATATAAATAATATATGTACAATGAAATAATTAATTAAATATAATAAAAATGACATAAATAATTTGTATAAATTAAAATAAATAAAGATTAATTTTTTTTATGAATTAAAAAATATATAGGGACATAAACACTCCACTAAAAAATATAAAATAAATTATAAAAAAGTAAATAAAATAGGGAATACAATATCCCTACTTAAGTGCATAAAAATAAATTGTAGGAAAGTAAATAAAATAGGGAACACAATATCTCCACTTAAGTGCGTAAAAATAAATTACAGGAAAGTAAGTAAGATAGGGAACACAATATCCATACTTAAGTGCGTAAAAGTAAATTACGAAAAAGTAAATAAAATAGAGAACACAATATCCCCACTTAAGTGCGTAAAAGTAAATTATGAAAAAGTAAATAAAATACAGAATATAATATCTCCATTTAAGTGCATAAAAGTAAATTACGAAAAAGTAAATAAAATAGAAAATACAATATCCCTACTTAAGTGCATAAAAGTAAATTACTAGAAAATAAATAAAATAAGGAATACAATATCCCCACTTAAGTGCGTAAAAGTAAAATACGGGATAGTAAATAAAATAAGAAACATAATATCTCTACTTTAGTGCGTAAAACTAAATAAAATAGTGAATATAATATCCTCACTTAAGTGCATAAAAGTAAATTACAAGAAAATAAATAAAATAAAAAACACAATATCCTCACTTGAGTGCATAAAAGTAAATTGCAGAAAAATAAATAAAATAGGGAACACAATATCCCCACTTAAGTGTGTAAAAGTAAAATGTAAGAAAGTAAATAAAATAGGGAATACAATATTCTCACAAAAGTAAATAAGAAATAAATATAAATATATGTGACAAAGTATGAACTCAGAGAATTAGGAGGTATAACCTTCCATAATATAATAAGATTAAATAAAAATTGAAATATTTTATTAATAAAAAGAGAATTACATAGCTTAAGAAAAAAAAATTCTAACCTTTTTTACTTCTTTTCTACTTTTCCTTTCTTTTTTTTCTTTCTTACTTTCTTTCTCTCAAAGTGTTTTCTTACACTTTCTTAGACTTTCTCACTTTTCTCACCCTTTCTTTCTCACTTTTAACTTTTTTCTAAAAAGCAAAATGGTCTGGTATTTATAGGCAAACTTTGGAAACAAAATGTCAAAAATGGTTGCCAAGTAGATGATTATTAAATGAATTTATTGACAAATTTGGATAGAATCTTTGACAAATGCATTTAATAATTTTAGCTGCCATAAAAATTATTATGTATGACCTTAAAGATCAATTATTTAGCCTTTGTGATAAACAAAAAGTTGTAGATAAATCTATTAGATTTGATATGCCACTTATCCTAGATCAATCCGATATTTCTATCAAAAGTTATAGGCAAAATACTACACAAAGGTCGGGTTGGGCCATAACAGCAAATGGGCTTGTGATGGGCCTCGAAAATGGGCTTCAAAGTGTAGCAAAGAGTTTAAATTAAAACTTAACCCAAACTTAAACATTTTATACAATTAAGATATCTTTCCAAACACACTTGTAGCAAATGATTTTGATCTTTCTATCAAAAGTTATGAGTAGAACACTGAAGTAAGGTCGGGCTAGGCCATAATAGTAATGGGCTTATGATAGGCTTTAGAAATGGGCTTTAAAGTGTGCAACAGAATCAGAATTGAAGCTTAGACTAAAAATAAAAGTTTTAGTTGATTGAAGTAGCTTTTCAAAGACACTAATTTCAAATGATTCTAAAATGTTTATCAAAGGTTATGGATGAAATATAAAAGTTAGGTCAAGCTTGACCGGAACAATAATGTGCTTGCAAAATAACTTTAGAAATGCTATATAGAGTCCAAAATAATAATATTATTAGGATGCGTCTCAAGGATCAGGAGAAGAAGAAATGACCCCTTGGATTAGGTTCTTAAATAAAATCTTATAATTGATCAATCAATTGCTTAGGATTTAAGGCACAGACTAAGATTTGACGTATTAAAGGCGAGATAAATTATTCTTCTACAGCTTGATCAAGAAAAGATAACAAAGGATCAAAAAAATTATTAACATTGAACAAATCAATGAGTTTTTGGTGAATATTCAATTGAGCCTATGAAGCAACTTAAAAAAGTTCTTCTAAAGTATCGAAACCACCTGGAAGGCATATAAAGGCATCAGAGTTATACATTATCCTTGCAATATGTTCATGTATAGAAGATACCTTTAACTCATCACTAACTGTCTTTCCAAAGAAATTTCCTGTAGTTAAAGGTGTAGGAATAACACCAAGCACTTGACTGCCTCTTAAATATGTTGCTGTCGACACACATCCTATTAACCCTAAGATACCTCCTCCATAGACCAAATATATCTTTCTTTCAACTAAAACTTGACCCAAATTACTAGCACTATTTAAAAACTCTTTGTATTTTTCCAGACTCATTCCATAAAAGACAGAAATATTTCAAATTTGATAAACTAGCATCTTCTATATTTCTAACTAAACTTAACTCTGCAAAAATAAAAAATAATGATGCATATTTATAAATAGAACAATATTCACTGTACAGGTAAAAATAAAAAATATTTACATAATAAAGGATAAAACAATAATAACACCTATATAGGTAGGCCAATTATTAACAAATAATAACAAAATAAAAAAAATAATAATAAATACATATATACAGTAACTCGATTGATGTCTTCTTCCAGAAATAGCTTGAACATTATTTATGGATCAGAGATAGACTTTCCTTCTACTCTTCTTAGAAATTGGCAAACAGAGTCATTTACAATAAAATTTCCAATATTATAGTGCTCGTACTTATTTTAGAATAGTTTCTATAATTTTAAAAGCTCATGTTGGACTAATCCACAAGAATACGTCTCAAGAGTCAGTAGAATATTATCTAAAGACTCCTTACTCAGTCCATTCTTAATGAATTAGATTTTGTCCTCACAATTATTAGAAAGGTATCCCAAAGAGCAACATCACTTATTATAATTCCATCTTGCATATCTATGACAAACTTGCAATTTATTTGCCCATCATTTTTTAAAGTAAGAACTCTTATCTAAACTAGGCATGTGAGCGACGAAGAGATTAGGAGATTGTCTACGTAGTCGAATTTTTACTTCAATCAGCTATCTTATGTCTTGAGAAATACCCTTGTCCGTAAATATCTTTAACGTTGTCACTCTAATTTTATATATTTTTACCAGATTATTGATAGGAAGAGCAGGAAATTGCTCATGTAATTTTAGCAGAACTTTATCCATACTTAGATATATCAAGCTGAAATGTCACATATTATCGTTATTAGCTACTTATCCAAGCATAACAAAACTTTCCTGCAAAACAAACAAATGATTATTAATATAATTTCTAATAGTTAAAGAAAATGATTACAATTTTATAGTAAATAAAAAGATAAGATAATATTAACATTCACGTAGACTAGCGTAGCAAAAGTCAAAAAGAAAATAGTAAACACCTATATTATAAGCAAGTTTGTCAAAATTACTCTAATGGTTAGTTTAAAAATATAGACACATCACTACCAAAATTCGGTGTCTTGAGCTAAGAAACAAACTAATTAAACAATTTTGGCAGAATGATTTGAAAATTAAGCCTTATATCATTATCACAAATTTGGCACTTTGAATGTGAATAAAATTTACAGAGGACAAAATTAGGTTATGATAGTTGTCTCCTCTTTACTTTTCTTTTTAAAGAAAAGAAAAGTAAAGAGAAGAAAAATAAGCTGATTTTGGCCTTGATGGTATAAAAAAAAAATTCTCAAACTCATTATATCTTGTGTCATACAATAAAGGT
>JAWDEX010000001.1:7693119-7715520 GCA_035221805.1 Trichilia hirta | reverse complement strand
ATTTCTAAAGCCTTGGTATTTTAATTTGATTCTAATTTTCACTTGGTAATTATTCTCTTAAAATTTGCTTATTATATTTTACCTTTGCTTTAGACCTTTGTTAGTGGACTTTACCTTGACATAAACCAATTAGACTCTTGGAGAAACACTCCCTGTGGATATGACACTTGGACTCACTGAACTATACTATAACAAAACTACCTATATTTGGGTATAACAATTAAAATGTGAATCACTTCGTTAGTTTACAATTGCTTAAGATAGTATGTTTTACTAGTAACTGGTTATATGTGAAGATTACTTATGTATTATTTTATTTTGACAGGTTTGGCATCATATTTACATTGCATAGAGTAATTAATTTGGAGGAAAAAAGATATGGAAGATAGTGCAACAGCAAAAAGTCCAACAATTAATTTAGAGAAAACAATCAATCAATAACGCACCATTTCTTCTGTGGCAGCATTAGAAATATGAAAAGGTCGAAAGAATGCTTCTTGGGTATAGGAGCACTTTAAAACTTCAACTTCTAATGATAATAGCATGCATTCAATACGTAATTATTGTTGTGGTTCATAATGTTACTTAAGTGCAACTAGAACTAGTAGTTTATCCAATCATTTAAATAGGTGTAAGAAGTTTTCACATAATATAGTTGATAAAAGATAAAGAATATTGGCATTGAAGAGTTCTAAGGGGAGAAATTCAAACCAATTAGCAAGTTAGACCTTTAAGTAAGAAGAAAGTAGAGAGACACTTGCTAAATACTTGATTTTAGATGAGCTACCATTTAGACATTTAAACATGAAGGTTTTAGATTATTTTGTGTCATAGTCTAAATTTAATATCCCTTCATAAATTACTATAACTAGAGATTGTTTTCAACTATATTTGAATGAGAAAAAAAGTTGAAATAATATATTAGAAAACTTATGTTGAGGATTAGTCTTACTACTGATTGTTGGACATTTTGTCAAAATTTAAATTATATGTGTTTAACTGCACATTTTGTTGATGTTGATTGGATTTATATAAAAGGATTTTGAATTTTTGTCTAATTTCTAGTCATGCAGGGATTGTAATTAGTAAAACAATTGAGAAGTACTTGCTTGAATGGGGTATTAAAAATGTTTTGACCATAAGTGTAAATAATGCTAGTTCTAATGATGTTAGAATTTTTTATTTGAAAGGGAGATTTAAAAATTGGAATTCGACATTTTTAAATGGTGATTTGCTTCATATGAGATGTTTTGCACATTTGATAAGTCTAATTATTAGAAAGGGACTAAAAGAATTTGATGTGTCAGTTTGTAAAATTTGTAATACTATATGTCTGTGAGATCTTTTTTGTCTAGAATGCAAAAGTTTAAAGAAGCTGTAAGTGAACAAAAAATTAAATGCAAAGGCTTATTATGTTTAGATGGGGAAATTAGGTAGAATTCAACATACCTAATGTTAGAAATAGCATTGAACTTTGAAAAAGCGTTTTATTTGCTTGAAATTCAAAATACTAAATATGTTGAAGAGTTGTTAAAAGAAAATAAACTAGGAGTGCTAACTAAGAGTGATTGGGAAAAGGCTCAATCTTTGTTGCCTTTCTTGAAGATGTTTTATGAGGCTACTTTGCTTGTTTCTGGTTCTTTGTATGTCGTAACATTTACATGAAAGAAATATTAGGGCTTGGTTTATAACTTAAGAGACATTGTCAATCTACAATAGTGATGTTAATTCTATAACTGTTGGTATGTTGAAAAAATTTGAGAAATATTTTGCAAACATTGATAATTATAATATATTGTTATTTGTTGCAACTATTCTTAACTATTCTTAATTCTTAACATAAGCTGAGATATGTGAATTGGGTGATTGATAAAAATTATGATGTAGAGAAAGCTAACATGTTAAAATTTAAGGTGAAGGCTACTTTATAAAATCTTTATGATTTGTATAACATTAAATTTCCTAATCCTAATTTGTAAGCACAATATGATAACTCATTTGAAATGTCCAGTAGTATAAGGGGGCGTGATGGCGATGACACACAAATTAGTTTTGGGTGTATGTTAGATAAGGAATATAATGAATTAATGTTATGGAATGATACATCTTTTAAAACTAAAATTGATAGGTACTTTGAGAATGGGCTTGAAGTGAAAAAAGTTTTGATATTTTGAATTGGTGAAAGGTTAGTAGTTGTCGGTACCGAGTATTATCTTTGATTGTGAAAGATGTAGTAGCTATACCGATATCTATAGTTGCATTCGAGTCGGCATTTAGTATGGGAGGCTGTGTTTTGGATCCTTTTATGAGCTCTTTAGTTTTGAAGATGGTGGAGGCTCTTGTTTGCACTCGTGATTGGTTACGATCATTTAACATACGTACTAAATTAAATATTGAAGAGTTGTTTCAAAATATGGATAACGTGATTGAATGTAACATTTTTTATATCATAAAAAAATGCTTTATGTTTTTATATTTTATACTGATCTTACTAAACTTGTAAATTTTATTTTGATAGGAATGCAAAATATAATTTTGGATCCAACACTTGTTATTGATGATTGATGTTTTGTGATCGATACGGGTTTGTTTCTAACTTTAATTATAATTTTTAGTAATAGTTATGCAATAGTTATAAATATTAATATTATATGTAGTTAACATGATTTTTTTTTTTTACAATTAATTTATTCTTCTTTTTTTTTTTTTTTAGTTATAACTTATGCCTTGTAAAGGTGATGAACTTCTAAATTTGAAGCTTTTGAATGCAAATTAAGGATGGAGTTGCAAGTAGAAATTTGAGAGCTTTTTTTTTGTTGTTGTTTGAAATTAAGGATGATAAATTATGAATTATTTAATTTAGAATTGATTTGTATTAATAATGATAATTTTAGTATTTTAAGAGGAGATGTTTAATTAGTTATTATCTAGATTGAGTTTTAGTTTCTTTTATTTGTATAATTATAATATGAGAAGTTGTTTAATTGTTAGGATTATATATATTTTTTCTTGTTTGGTTGTTTGAAATTAAAAAGTATTTAATTATTTAATTTTGAATTTGTTTATGTTTGTAACGATAATTTTATTGTTTAATTAATTATTATTTGTATTTGAATATTTATGTATTTTATATGGTTATTTTTATTTTTAAAATTATCTTGGTATTTTAAAATTTTTTTGCATGAAAATGTTAGATTTTTAAAATTTATTTAAAAAAAGAGGGACCAAATTATAAAATTATAAAATTTTAATTTTAATTTTAAATTTTTACTTATAAAACCTGTACTCGGTTTAAATCGATTACCGATTTGGTCTAAATAAGGGACCAAAAAATGGGTCTCCTATTCAAACCTGACTGAATCTGAATCAAAAAAATTCAGATCAGATTTTAACCGGCTCGGATACCGATTCGGCAAAAAATAAATGGGAACCCAATCCAATTTCAACGCTAACAATAAAGGCAGTTGTAATTGTTCAACTTGAAATATATCTAACAAGGACGTGTAACTGCAATCCTAGTCTAGAAATTCCCTAAAATGTTAAATCAAAGACAGAAGCAACATATTTGCTTTGTATTTACTTCGTAATAATCTCTTCGATATACATCTTTCAATAACTATACTAAAATCTACAGCTCAAGTAATCTCATTATAAATTTTCCATCAGGCAAAGAGGTGGATTGGAACCCAAAAGACTCCCAACAATATTTGTTTGGTTGTGTCCTGATTCAGTTCGAACATCACCAACGCTCAGCTCAATTCTAACCTCATTCACATCGCTACTTTCTGTTGGCTGGCTCTCTGTCAACTCAATTTGCGCACCACTGAAGCGGCTGCTTTCTTCACCAAATCTCCGAGAATCAGCAGTTGCTCGACAAATCGGACAACTAGCGTTCTTCAAAAGCCACGCATCCACACATTGAGCATGAAAGCTGTGGTTGCATAGTGGCAGCAATCTGCATTTTTCACCTTTCTTGAAGTTATCCAAGCAAACGGCACATTCATCAACTGGGCTACTTACTTTGCTCTTTGCTATATAATCATAGCAAGGTAGTTTCTCAACTTCATCTCGAGACATGCTTGTGCTGCTGTTGCCGCGGCTTTCGACCATTCTTCCATCATTTTCAACTCCTCTTCTAAATGTTCTTGCAATAAGACAAACATGAATGAAGATCAATGCCCCAATTCCTAAAAACAACAATGACACTGATATGACAATAGCCATTATCATAACCTTGGATGCAAGATTCCAATCTATATTGCTCATCAAAATCTTTTTTTCTCAAAAGAAAACTGAAAATTGTTTACATCTGCCTACTTACTTTTTACACCTTGAGGAACCAAATGCAATAATACAAAGATAGAAATGAAAATTTTGTTTAGGTTGGATATGATGAAGGCGAATAACTAATAGATTAAAAAGAAGGTGGGAGGTCCTTTTCCTTTATAAAGACAAAAGAAATTCTCAGCAAATACATTATTGAGTGGATGACCTATACTAAGTTTGGAATATTATGAGTATTATGAAGATTTTCAATGTTTAATGCGGATTAGTTGATCTCCATGATGAAGTGGGTGGTGAAGACTAAAGATGCAGATAATAATAAAGTATAAGAATATAATGGAAATCCAAACTTTTCTGTTGATCTTATTTCTTTGTTGCTTTATTCTTGGTTTCTTTTGTTTTTACGACAGTTTGAAAATTTTCCTCCTATGAATACTTGGTAGATAAGATGGTGGTATCCCGGAAGCACCTCCTAAGAGAAACTACGAGTCTTCTCTATTATATAATCAGCCTCTAATGATGATAGATCAGGCTTCATAAGAATATACTGTGTGTTATTTTGTGTCTTTATCACTTGTCGACAAATATTCTATAGCCAGCTAGAGTTGACCATATTTATTTTTGTTTTGGGTTCTCATATACTCATTTGAAATATAGACAATATATTAACCGACAGCAAAAAAGTAGGAACAGTCTTCAGATTTTATTTTATATTATATATTCACTCTGAACATATTAAAGATTGACATCAATGAAATATGACATTATAAAGGATTTTACAGTTTGTATAGCATAACAACTAGGACACCTAAAACGAATTTACATAATTGTTCAATTTTAATGTTCACTTCACAATCAAATATTGTTTGTTTGATTTGGTAGTTTTGTTTTATTCTTTATAGGATCAGACATTTTTATAATTCGAATATGAAAGATCCGAGCCCGTAGATCAATATCAAGATTATACATATTATAATATTAATTACAATGGTCAACTAAAGCGGTGGAGAATAATATGAAAGAGCTAAAAGGAAATTTTTAAGCGTTTTCTGCAAAGAATTTTTTCCTAATTGTTAGTGTATAGCTAATGATTTGTTATTGCTGATGCTTATAGATTATCTATTGTATTTTTAACTTGTTGGGTTTCTGAATTTGTTGTTGATATTATACTGTTTATGTTAATTTTTATGGAAGTCTATCTTATTTAAAAAGAAAAAAAAAATTCAGTATTAACGATCAAATATTGAAATAAATTGCAATTGCACCACTTTTGAGTCCATCCCTTTTCATGGACCAAATCAAATTACCAAGCAAGAAAATCCAAGTGTGAAAGGCAGTACTGTAAAAGAGAAAAGGTTAGGAATTACCACCCCATCAACTAATTAAATCAGAAAAATTACATTTAATATATTAACTTAATCAAATTAAATGGACATCATTAAATTTTGATCATCTGCACTTCTAAGAATCATTTTAAATTTACAGTTCAAGTATTCTGATTAAACATTTATCCATGTAGAATCAGCAGGTAAAGGAGTGAAATTTGTTTGGTTTTCTCTTATTGGTTCCACACCACCATCACTCACATGGCCGGTTACTGTTGTCTGCAGGTTGTCTCCCAACTCAATTCTAACATCATTCAACTCTCCACTTTCTGATGCTTGCAGGTGCTCTGTGAACTCCATATGAATATCACTGAAACGGCTGCTTTCTTCACCAAATCTCTGAGAATCTGTTCGACAAATCGGGCATTTAGGGTTCTTCAAAAGCCGAATATTCATCCACACACGGAGCATGAAAGCTGTGGTTGCATATAGGCAACCATCTGCACTTTTCAACTTTCTTGAAGTCGTCCAAGCAGAGCGCACATTCATCAACCGGGCTACTTCCATTGCTCTTTGCTATATAATCATAGCAAGGAAGTTTCTCTACTTCATCTCGAGACATTCTTGTGCTGCCTCTTTCTATTATTCCACCACTATTTCTCAATCCTCTTCTAAAGACTCTTGCTAGCATACAAAAATGAAAGCAGATCAGTGATCCAATGCTGAAAACCAACAGTAGGGCTGACATGATAATGGCCATTAACGCACCATCGGAAGCAAAATTCCAATTTTTATTGCTCATTGCTTGTTGTTCTGTAGAAGGATGATCACTTCTTTCTTTCCGTACCACCGTCAGCAACCAAATTCAATGCATATACTTTGCCAAAAATGCAGAAAATTATGTCAAGAAATTTAGAAAACAATTGAACAGAAGAGTTGTTTCTTGCAGAAATGAATGGAATTAATGAAGACAACTGAGAATTAATATAAAACCATGTTTGGTAGCTTCTATCTTACAAGGGAGAAATTCCTCACATAAACTACGTGTGAATGATCAATATTTAGGTAGGAACAAATTATTTTTTATTAATCCTCTATTGAGGATTAGTTTCCTAAGTGGATGGCGGAGAATCAAGGTGGAGAGATAAGATTACAAAAATTCAAAATTTTCCTTCAATTAATTTATTTCTTCCTTAGTTTTTTCAGTATATTAATTTAATCACAATTTGGAAACTTTGATTATTTGAATGATTGATGAGATGGAGATGGTAAATGCCACCAATCAATGAAATAGTCCTATCTTTATTATATTCAGCTTTTGATCATGCTTGAATACACTTCATTATTAAAAATGGGTATACGGTGTGCGATCAATTTGTTGTGAATATATATTTTCAATAATACTAAGAATATATAAAATTTTTGTAAAAATTAATATGATAATAATATATAATTATCATATATTTTATATTCTTACGAGAAAAAAATAAATTATATATAATTTTATCAAATCTAATTATATGAAATAGTTTCTATAAAATTTTATGTCTCAAATATTATTGATATATTTTGTAGTCAAAGAAAAGTTTACTTTTTATTTTCTTAAAATTTGAATTATATATTGATATATTAACCAAGATCATAAGATTATATTTTGTTGTTCAGTTTAATTATGAAATAAATTATTTTCTCATCAAGTGAGTACTAATTAATTCAGTTTTTAAAATTTATTAAAAAGTTACAAGAGATTCCGGATTAATCATCATTTACAAAGCCAAAAACGGAATTAACTAAAGAAGATAAAAAGCAATTGATTAAATTACAATATTTTCTTGAGTTATTACCACTTAACTTTTTTGATATTTAATAATATTTTATTTACATGGCAAAAATACAAAAATAGACACTTATTTATGCTCTTCTTTCAAATTATAATTTGCAATGACTCTTCTATATAATAACAAAATTAGATACAATAAATTATTTATTCTTTATCATTGTAATATACATTTAGTTACTATTATAAATAAAAAAAAAAGTTAAATATTTAATAATTTTATTTTTATTTTAATTTATTAGTAATATATATTTCATTATTAGATATTAATAATAATTTTGTTGTTATATATATATATATATAATTATCATGTGTACATTTTGTTGTTATTATCCACATTTCAACTATTCTTTCTATAGTAATTAAATGAATATAAATTGTTTTATATAAATTTATTTATACAAATTAATTTAGTGTAATAGTAATAATTTATAAAAATATAAAATAAATACAATTAATAATATTAATTAATTGAAAATTAATATTATCATGAAACATCAGTTGTAAATAAGAATTTGTAAAAAAAATATATATGTATATATATATATATTCTTAATGTTATTCTCACCTACTTTATATTTTGCTTGACACTAATAAAATTTTAAAAAATAAGTTTATTTAATAAATTTTTAATTTTACTTTTAAACCACATCATGAATATCAACGGACAACCAGTTTACTAGACCTTACGTCATTAAAATGTCATGGGCTAGTAAAAGTAAAGGCCATTTTGTGCAGAGGTAGACGGTGAAGAGCACTGAGAAATTACCTGACTCTTGAATTAGGCAAAGATTTTGATTTGTTATACTTATATCGTTCTACTGAATCTTAAAAAAAAAAAAATAAACATGTAATAAATACCCCCTTTTATTTAGAACTTTTGCCTTATTGTTTGCTCTATCAATGCATATTTTCTCCATAGTTATTATAAATTAATTTCGTTTCGTGGCAATTGTAGATTAAGTCCCCATTTGATACGGGGGTATAAAACTTTCAAATCATAACTGTGCATAATTATCACGTAAAATATGTAAATTCAGCTAAAAAATTAGTTTGCTTACCACATTCCCAAACAAAACCTAAATTTCTTCGCTCATCAATCCCAAACAAACCGCAAGGTACGACTCTGAAGAAACTACATATTTCTCAGACTGAACTGGCTTTAAGGATTATTTCTCGAACCACAACTTCAGTATCACTCTTTACTCCACTGAGGTGAGTGCAACCAGAGTAGCCAAATCAAGTAGGCTGTAGATGACCACAGCAAGAAATATCGAGGTTCTACTATTACTCAAAAACATCCACAAAATTTGGGGAACGGCATTGAATCATATGCAAAGAAGATCATAAGATTCCAGCTCAAGTAATTGCTTAACAGCAATTCCGGTAATCTCAACGTTTTCACATAATTTACAAGAAGATGGAAAATCAAGCAACAAAAGTGAATTCTAGACCACGTTCACTAAAGCTCGTATACGATGTTCAACAAAGATAATACCCACTAAAGCTCATATAGGACGGTAAACAAAGATATTACTCACTAAAGTTCACAAGTGCGCCATACAACTTTTGTCAGAAACCTATAACAAGGCCCTCCCGAGCAATATTGGTCACGCGAAGTACAGCTTGTGCACTTAAAGGAGAGAGTTTGGATTGACAAAATTGCTCCCAAGAACCAATTTCTTGATTCTCAGATAATGTTATGGGAGCATGGTCATGTGATTTCTCATATACAGTTTGCAGCTCCAAGAGAAGAGTTCGAGCAGCCTCCCTGGATTCAGGTAGTTGATCGCTGAGCTGGGATGCAGCCACTTGGATCAGTTTGTCAATGCCATAGTCTCTAACACCTTCAACACCCTGTTGACATCAATATGACACATAACCCTCTTAGGAAAAAAAAAAAATTGAAATTTCAAAATTTGATAAACAATAGAGCAAGGGCAGCAGAGGAATCATATACAACAGAGCATATAAATTAATATTACATAAATAGTTGGCACAAGACTACATCTATTGGTGTGCAACTTATTGAAGCAATCCCAATATCATGAAAAAGAAAGGTCACATAACAAAACAAGCTCAAACAATACACAAATTTGTGTGTCCACCCACTTGTGAGCATGCATGCTTGTGTGTCAGAGAGCTTTCTAATGTATATACACAAGTAAACGGAGCAGTTAAATACAGAAGGCAAAGCAGGTTAAACACAGAGAGATGACACAAACAGCAGCATATACAAGAACATGATTGCATCTACACAATAACTCAGAATGTACTAAATAATTTGAGTTTGAATATGCAACTTTCAGCAAAGCTTAATTCACGATTAGAAAGCCACAAAACCTAAGGACAGTGAATTAAAGGTGCATATGACAGCTTAAAATGTGTATTTGTTTTTCTTCTGCGAGCCCCAATTTGCCCCGAATAGAATTAAAGAAGATAAGAAAAGCATTTCCCACTTATTTGGTAAGTATTCCTTTCACTTTGATCATAGTTTCAATAACTTAACTGAATGTAACCAATAAAAACAAGGTAAAGCATAAAAGTAAAACCTATTCATATGGGGGGTGAAAGGCAAACCACAGCTTGAAAATAGATAAGAAAATTTCAATAAGGAGAATAATGATACAGAAACAAAATAAAATGTTTTCCTTACCAGTCGTGGAACACTTCGACAAAAGCACATTGATGCCTTTGCTCGAATTCGAGGATTCCTATTTTTAAGATACGGTTGAAGCTTTGGTAACAGCAAAATAGGGGAAACCCAGGTGGTCATTACTACCAACGCTCTTTCAGCTGCCTCGCATACAAACCGTTTGTCTTGTGAAGACTTCAGAAGAAGCTGAACAAGCTGTACCCATCACATTTCCATCAGATTGGAATAATTAAAAATCAAGCTACAAACAAAGGAACTAAATTGTCAGATGTAGCTCTTTAAGCAATCAGAAGTACCAGAGGGTCCAATAAATCAATCATATGGTCATTATACGAATTGAAAATATCTGCAGCTGTCATAATTGCACTTTTACAAACAGCACTTCTAGGATTCTTCAGGGATTTCACTACAAGAGGGATCACGTCTACCCTGTGAACCAAAATAATGATGCCAATAAATAAATCAGTCAAACAAAATATCTACAAGAGTATCAATCAACCCCATTGAAAATACAAAGAGCAGCATCACGTGATTGTTTCAATCAGATCATCAAATCATATTTCCATACTTACAACATATCAAGCATGGATTCTTTGTGAAATATTGATAATCGGCGGACATTATTGAGTGCTTCACAAACCACAACCCAATCTTTAGAATCCAGCCCAGCAAGCAGTGTCTGCAAAATTTTGCAGATGTTATCAACGGTTTATCTTTAGATAAAAAAATATCTAAAGTACATGCCGTAAAGCTGGTTCAATATTAGCAAGCATAAGCCAATAGCTTGCAAACAAAGAAAAAAAAATGAAAATATCAGGCACCCATACCTTTAGACTTGTTTCAACATTTTCTACATCATTCAAGTTCTCAGATTCGATGTATTCCACTTCTGAGTTACCAGTCTCTGCTCCAGCACTCACGGCTTCATTTCCATTGACATGAGCAGGAACCAAAGACACAATAACATTTTCAGTAGCACTCCCGACATGGGGTTTAGTAAAACTCCTTTTTCCGGGACTCTCATTCTTTCTATCATAAGTGGGTAGTGTATTGAGATCTCTAAGTGCAGTCTCTGACATCACGACAACGTTTAAAATCTAAAAAGAAAGAAATCACATCAAAACAAATTAAAACAATAATTCTTGAACTCCAAACAATGATTATAGCATACACCAAAAAACTAGGGAAAGAATAACAAATTGAAACACTCAAAGTATCTAACTTTACTTTATCAAGCAAAAAGTTAAATGACTGATTAATTTGATAAATATAGAAAGGACATAGCAACATCCTCTGAATATAAATTAATGATGGTATAGCACCACTATATACTCAAATTGATATAGTGCTGCTATTATCTTCAGGGCAATGAATCTTTTGAGAAGTTTATTTCGTACATAAATTGCCATGTCCTTCCCTTATAAGTCATAGATAACTACTGTGCTGCAACATCTTGCTCAACAATTAATTTGAACCAATTCTCACACATACAATCATTGCCAGTATACGATCAACTATCATAAATAAAGACAACAAAAAAGAAAAACTAGGTATCTCATTTAGCAATTACCAATTATATTTATTTGTCTCTTTCTTCATAAAGCTTATATCTATAGCCTAAATCTTACTCCGTGTCATTCCTGGCTTTCTAATTCCCTTGTTGCAAATCTGATACAAGCAGATGAAAATTGTGCCAATTCCATTCTTTTAAAATATGTTCACAAAACATCAGCGACAATCACAGTGAATTTCAAACAAATCCTAAATTAGACCATTCAATCTAGCTAAGAGCAATGGTTTCAACTAACATTACCTATTAAGTAACCAGAGATCTAATATCTCCAAAACACAAATACAATACAAAGAAACAAGATCTCCTCGCAGATCCCAATATATCTCCGTGAAAATTGAGCGTTTCAATTAACAGATTCAGAGTCCACAAACGATTAATGAATATAAATTGGTTTCCTCAGAGTGAGAGAGATTAAGTACCGAAGGAGAGAAAAGCGAAGTTATCGAACAAAGAGTGCTACGCTACTCTCCAGTGCACCAAGTCTTCTTCGACAGTGAAAATAAGAAGACTGCATCTTATGCAATTTATAATAGAAGCCAGAAAAATTTTGGAAATAATAACTGCTGAGTCAAATAAAACGACGCTGTTTCTGGTAGCGTTAATCCGACCTGGGCCAGCAACCACGGGATTTCTTACGGAACATGTGACCGAGACCGACCACCATCTAGCGATCGAAATTCATGTTTGTTTTTCGTGGCGATTTTGTCTTTGAAACGCCCTTCGTATTTCAGGAAATAACGAAACTGCCACTCTCTTGGCCATTCAGTTTCAGGAAATAAGGAAATAACGAACCAACGCTCCAGCGGGAGAAAATGAAATGCTCGAAATGATGTTTTATCATTTGATTGAGTAATTAATTATTTTAATAACTGGATGTATAAAATAGTGGTTGAGAAACTGAAGTGTAACCTTTCGACAGTTTTGCAAAGTGGCATGCGTAATTGATCACGGCCGCCCAATTGTAAACCGGTACTTGAAAGAATGGCCAAGAAGGGAACATCAAAGTGAATTGTTTTTTATTAATGATTTAATTGATGTATAAAATATATTGTATGTCGAAAAAATTGACACATTGATGCGATGCCAATATATGTACGAGATAAGATTCCTGGTATTATGGACTCAAAAGTGAAGCTGTAATTAACATGATGTATAATTAATGTTCAATTATTAATTTACATGTGCGAATTGAAATACAATCATAATGAAATTGCAATGTATTAATCTATGGGTGTAAACTTATGAACAGCAAACGTGTAAAATAAGAGAGCTATGAAATCGAACACAATTTTAATTTAATCATTTGAAATTGTATTCATTTAATTATAGATAAATATATTCTATTAATATAATTAAAAGTATAGTGTCATGGATTTTATCTCCGTAATACGGTATAGGATAGTACGAAAATTGTAAGAACATAAATGTTGATTGAAAATTAAAATTTATATACGAATAACAAGTTTCGCCATAAATATTTTAGTTTACATTATAAGTTTTTTAGATTAATTATGCTGTAGATGCGTAAAAAAAAAAAAAAAAAAAAAAAAAAAAAAAAAAAAAAAAAAAAAAAAAAAAGAGTGTTATTTTTTTTAATTTTGTTGCTCCTCTTATATTAGATCCTATGACATGAGGATTATAATTAGTGTTAAATGAACATGATTCGAGGGGAATTCTTTGCTTCAAATACTAAGAGATCTTAACGTAACCCACCATACGGGCATTGGTTGGGATGGGGCGTGGTCGGGGGGGTGATGAGATGCCATGGTGCCAGTACCAGCCATCGTCGGCGTGCTCGTTCTTCGCATTGCAACAATGCAAGGGACACGAAACACTTTGACTTGATTTGCCTTTTGACATCGTTAAGATAAAATTGATTTTATAAATAAAATATTTCATAAAATATAAATATATTTTTAAAGTTTTATTTACTTCAGATTTGAACACCAATAAATTTTAAAAATATTAATACAATATCACTCGATTCAATTTTTAAGACAATTGAAGTTAAATTTATAATTGATCAGATGTTTAATATTTATTACTAATTCAATTGTTTGGTTGGTTGTGTTTTAAATTAAGTGGAGTAAGATGCACTTTTTTTTTTCTCCCGTCCAAATTTGAAATACGTGAAACACTGCATATCACGAGAAAATTATGAGTAACTGTTTTTTTTTATGCGTTTAATAAGATAATGAATAAAACAGGTAACGATATTGTAAGCAGTAACTACGACAAGGTTCAGAGGTTGGGGTGGACACATCAGATTTAGAGCCAACCTACCTCAAGTTAATCAATGAGCTGGACCCGTTCGTAACAGCCCAAATCTTCTTCTTTCTCATCACCACGGTCTATTCTGCACCCGAACTCAGGCCATGCAACTGCGAGACTATTTCTCTCATTATCACATTGTCAGCGTTAATTAATTATTTAATTCGTGATACCAGCATTTGTTAGACTAGACGATCATGCAAACAAATAGTTTTGACAA
Organism: Trichilia hirta; assembly: GCA_035221805.1. Classification (NCBI taxonomy): domain Eukaryota; kingdom Viridiplantae; phylum Streptophyta; class Magnoliopsida; order Sapindales; family Meliaceae; genus Trichilia; species Trichilia hirta. The sequence goes on along the minus strand of JAWDEX010000001.1, from coordinate 7,701,354 downwards.
AATTATGAGATATATATTATGTTATATTTTTGTATTATTATAATTATTCAAATTTAAATTAAATGTATACAAATTAAATTTAACCGAAAATATTAGATGTATACGAATAAAAAGATACACATTATATCGTATATTGTGAAATCTGCCTTTTTATTATGATCTTTATTACGTATGATTGATTATATTTGTGACATGACTTTAGTAAGCGAGATTGATATGATATAATAATACAAGGTCACGTGAAAAAAACAAAACTCTCTCGTAAATCTAACAAAGTATGCTCAATTACAGTGTGATGGAGGTAGAACTTTCCGGCAACAAGAATAAATGCACCAACAAACAACTCTGTCGACTGAATTGATTTTTGCCACTGAAAAGAAAAGCATTTTAAAGACATTTTAAAGTTTAATTTGGCTTTCAGGCTAGTTTTAAATCTTTAATCATCTTCGTTTATTAAAAGAAAAAAATTCAGCACGTGAGAGAGAATAACCAAATTTGATTAAATTTAAAAACAGTATCACGTATTGCTAGTAAAATATTAAAAATATGAAACAATAAATTATTATTTATTATTAATTAAAAATTTATTTTTAATATTTAATATTATGTTGCTATTATTAATAGTAATTATTTTAGGCAATTATTAAAAATAAAAATTTCTCTAGACACTACTTTTCTTACTATCGACCGTCGTTAACTCGTATTCCATTGACAATCGGCAGATCAAACGCCAACAGTCGTCAATAAATCACAATTGTTTAAATGATCGAAAATGGAGTTATAAAATAGTTGTTTTTTAATCTACAAAATTATACAAAAATTACCAATAAAATTTTATCATTTTAACAAATATTAATAGGAGAAATGACAAATACTACCTATCTTTTTTTTGAAATAATAATTATTTTTTGTGATAAAACTCTTTTAAAATTTGAATGTTGTAATAAATATTTTATTTTAAATTAATTTTATATAATTTTTTAAATAATAATTTAATGTATTTCATAGGTATATTTTTTAATTTTTATAAGTTTATGAAAGTTAAAAGTTTAATAATTATTAAATTATCAAAAAAATAAAAAATAAAAAAACTAATTTGTTACAATTTTTAAATTTCAGAAATATTTTATCACAAAATATAAAAAGAAAAAAGAATGTTCATCATTTAAAAAATTCACAAGTGATATTTATCATTTTTTTTTTAAATTTATAATTGAAATTTTGGCATCATTTGATAATAAATTTTTTTTATACAATTGCGTAGAGCATTTTAGCGATTCGTACAAATTTGATTAATTGAAAATCAACCATAATTGGCAACGAAAATAATAATAATATAATATTTTATATTAGAATAATTTAACTAGGTAGTGTAGATAAAAGTCCAGATAGGGATCATAATTGGGCGAATATTTCATAAACTAAATAACTTTCAACTACACGCTTAATACTCGTTGAAAGATTTTTATAAGAATTGTTATCACTTTTTTTAACTTAATAATATTTTACTTAAATATTAAAAATATAAGAATAGAAAATTATCTATTTTTTATATATAATTTTAAAATTATTTTATATTTTTATATACAATAATAAAATTAATTATAATTATTTTGTGCAGTCATAAATATTACTAAAGAAAAATCTATTTTTCAGACTTTATATTTTTATCCTTTGTTTCATAATCTTGGAATTATTTACAATTAGTCAATTAAGTATTCTTATGTAACTGTAACATTTGTTTAATTATTAGTTATTTTATTTTATTTAAAAAATTTTATTTTATTATTAATATATTTTTAATTATTAGACAATTATTACGACGTAGCATCTTTTTAGTATAGTCAAGTGATTCCATCTTAGACAAGTATTTGTGCTGATCTTATATTCGAACTTCTTAGAGTACATTTAAATATAAGAGTCTTGGTACAATCGGAGTTTTATTTTATACTTAGTACTACTGCAGTGTGGTCCCTGTATATTATTTTAATTGATTCAGGACAAATATTATGTGATCTGCGGACACGTATCCTAAAAAAGTGAGTGTCTGACCCGTGTATAATCGGCTACTATAATGACGACTGAGTATAAGAATTTTTTTGTCATCTAAAAAAAGAAAATTACTATGATGTAATAAAAATTAGAAGAATTATTTCCTAGATTATTGTTGATGGGACTTGTGAATTTTTTTTATTATTTAGTTTTAATTATTGGACCTGTAATTCATATTTACTTCTAATAATAAATATAACATGTATTTTTAATAAAATGAGATAAATATATAATTATATCTAATTTTATTTTGTAAGTAAGAGTATAAACAAAATATAAGATAAGTGATTATTTTTGTGTTTTTATCTTTTAAATAAAATATTACCAAATATAAAAGAAAAATTGGTGATAATAATCTATTTTTAAAATATTAATAAAGTTTATATGGGCATTGCATTTAAATTCAAAAGATAAATAGTAACATTATTATATTTTTTTTAACGTTATTAGCTAAAGGCGAGGAGTTTATAGTTTCGTACGATAATAAGTATGGTTAACCAATATATATAAATATATGAACAAATGATTATTTATTTATTTAAACAAATGATTAGGATATGCATGAGGCGGATCCTGTAATTTTCAAGTATTCCCAATCTTCTAAAATTATTTATTTTACAATTTACTTTATTGTGGTAGTAAAGCTTGGAGGATAGGTGAAATATCACTTTTAATTATTAAAATTTTTTTAACATAATTGACTGGGAAATTTAAGTTTTTATAACTTCAAACTGATATAAAGATTGCGTTCATTGATTTTAATAAATTGAGACGTGTCTATACTTTATTTTATTTTATTTTATTATTCAAAATTTTACTATATTAGAATATTCTTTATCAATTATATGTATGCTGGTCTAATATCCTAAAATTTTATTTTTCTTATTTATAAAACAACAAAAAAAATAATATTAAATTTCAGTTAAAATAAGATTGATCGTTTTTTTGAGAATGGTGAAACCATAGAACCACCTATATTATTTTTTTTAAAATAAGAAATTAAGATGGCATTCTTTATTTTATTTTTAATTTAAAACAAAATTAGACGTTACCTCTTTTTAGGTGTGTGGACATTTTACTCCTAATACAATTTAAAACAAAACAAATGACAATAACTATTTCTTCTTCTTCTTTTTTTTTTTTATTTTATTTTAATATTTGAATCCTTTTCTGCCCTAAAATTGGATGAAGAAAGCGAACTCTTAAGCTTAAAGCTGAGGTTAAATGATGAATAACATTATACCAACTAATAGTAATTAAATTAAATTAAATATAAAAAAATATACACTTACATATTTAATAAATATTCATTAAGATCATTGTACATTATTATAATAATTTAATAATAAAAATACTTAAAATCCTTTTTCTTTATGAAAAGGTAACAATGTAGCTAATAATGGTATTTATATTCTCATATAAGGTATACTGAATATTGATGTGATGTGATGTGATGTGATTGATCATAAAATATTAATAAAAATTATAAGTAATTTTTATTAAAAATTGGTATGTATTAAATAAATAAACTCTTTATATATATATATATATATATATATATATATATTAAATGTGCGAAACAAAACATAATTATTTAATTATAATAAAATAGGAATTTTCCTTTTATAGCAATTGCTCTCGTCTAAACATTCTGCATGCCAACAGCTTTTAGTTGGTATAACTTCTTATTATCTATACATTATCATAATATCGAAGACCATTAAGAATTTAATTTATAAAACTCACTATGGTGGTGGGATTGACAATTTTTTTTATCCTAAAAATTTATAAATTAAATTTTATAATTATTTTATTTAAAAATAATAAGAATTGCTAATCATTGGTAATAAAATCTAAACGCAAATTTTTCATATAATGCTTGGGTTGGGTTGGGCTTGGAAGACAAAAAGTACAAAAGAACTACCTGGAACAGAAGCTATCGAATATCTTTCTTAGATAACGAACCACCAACCAGTAAAAAAGGCCTTGGTTTGATGAGTCGAATATAAATAAGAACTATCGAGTACAAATCCTAATACAAAATCTTCACTTTCAACTAATCCTATCCGTCCAAATTAATAATTTTTTATTTGTACGAAAGTCAGGTTCTTTGATACGGTCTTCTTTTGGTCCCCATCCTATTCTTGTCGCTGCTTCCTAGTTCTCAAACCCAACCAAAACGCACTCCCCCTCCCCCCCCACCCCCCCCAAAAAAAAAAAAAAAAACAGGGAAAAAAAAATGAAGAAGGAAAATTATATAAAAAAACTAAAAAATTAATTAAACCATTTCTCATCTCCAGGCAAGCGGAGAAAAAACGAAACCCAAGCAATGTTTACCTTATTAAATCCGAACACGGAATCCATACTACTCCGATAATGGAACATCCCGATTCAACTCGTTCTCCTCTAGGCATCGATCTAAACGAGATCCCGAACACTTCCTACGCCGAAACGACGAACGATTCATTATGCGCTGTGTGCGGAAGGCCGGAGGCAGAGGGAGACGTCGTGGTCTGCGATGCCTGTGAGAGAGGGTTTCACTTGGACTGCGCGGGAATGTGCTGGCACCCAAATGCTTTGGTGGAGTGGGTGTGTGGAGAGTGTGTTAAAACCGGAGTCAAAAGCAAATTGTGGCCGTTAGGCAAGAAGAAAAGGATTTTGGATATGAACTCGTCTCCGCCTAGTGACGTCGAAGGGGATGCTGCCGAGGATGTGCTTGATTGGAGGTATGCATATTAGTATTATATATATATTTTTTGAAATTTTACGCGATGGTCATTTCGTAGTATTCAATAATAGTAAGTGGAAAATGAAGTTGAAGTAGTTTTGTGTTTGTACAGAACAAAGGAAAATAATGAAATTTATCTTAGTTTTGCCGAAGGCAACTCATATTGTGGCGATTTTTGTGTTTAAAGTTGCAAAAACAACAATATCTTTGTTTCAAAATGGTTTAAGTTTTATTAGGGTTACGTTATTGGTCATAGCAGAAGAACGAAACTTTCTTTTTTCTTTCTTTTTTATGATTGGTGTTTCAATGTATTGTCCTACATAAATTTTGAGAGATATGTGATATTGTTGGTTTGTTGTTGAAATACAGGAATTATTTTTGGTCTAAATTTTTCACTTATAGGGCAGCAGTTAGTTCACTAGTGTTAGTTCCTTTACTATGAAGATCATAGTCTCTTTGACTATGCTATGGCGGAGAGATTAGGTTGCTATCAATTGCTTCTCATATTAAAGTGGAAACTTTTTGGAACTGCAACTTTAATAGGAACATTATTTCTATTAGTATTATGATTTTATTATTTTTGTTTTAATAATTTTGAGGTTCAATTAATCAAATTTTGAAAAGTTTATGCTTTTACTTTTAATTGTATATATCTATATTTTTTCTGGTTGGTGGCCAATACCTGGGTGTTTCTTTATTTTAAATGTTATTTGAGTTTTATATTTCTAGCTTTCGACCTTTTTTGTTTCTTAATCGTATTACATATAAAATTTAAATTAAAGATGCTAGTGCCTGACCTTCTTGTGGCATACGCCTCAAGATGTATATACTATGTCCTTTTCTCATTGGGTTTTAGGTAGTAAAATTACAACAAAGTCAAAGAAAGCTTGAGAGTCAATTCCTTATGATAATTAACCTATGAAGAATTAACGGAATTTGAAAGTCAGAAGAGAATAGACCGGCCAAGCAAAGAAAGAATTTGGGCGATTCTGTAAACAATTAGATTTGCAATACTCTCATGAAGAATGTGCAAAAAGATTCAAGAGAGCGTATGATCATAATAGGAAGCTGTATTGGTAATAAGGCTTGACTTTTTGGTAAATGAAGATACCTGCAGAAGCTAAAATAATATGGATGCAAGTATTGTAGACTATGAATACTTTTCTGAGCAGGGTTTTGGTTACATCTATTAAAGTATGTTATAGCTGGTATGATTTAGCTTACACTTTATTGTTCTTGTGTGTATTCCATTCTGTTTTTCTCTGTTTTTCCCCCATTTTTTGAGTAATCTTTCATTGTCTTCTGCATTTATCTGTATTGACTTATAAATTTCTGAATAAATTTCTTGAAAATAGTTACCCTATGTTTATTTTGGTTTTAGAAAGCACAGTTCGAGTGACAATTCTTTCGGTGGCAATGCATTTATTGGCCCAGTGACCTATTCAACGTTTTTGCATACGGGGAATGGATATGTATATAAGAAAGCTTCTGGGATTACAACAAACACCGGAAAAACAGGTTTTGAAGCTCATACACAAAGTAAAGATAAAAGTTTCCGGGAGGTAGAATTGGACTTCCCACTTGGAAAGCTTAGGAGTAGTTTTAATACAGCTATTAGATTTCCATCTGAGAATCCAAGTGAGATATTGTTGCAGGCTCTCAGAGAATTCATTTCAGAAAGGCATGGTGTTCTGGAGGAAGGTTGGCGTGTTGAATTAAAACATGCCACAAACAGTTACGAACTATATGCTGTTTATTGTGCTCCAGATGGGAGGAGATTTGATTCGATGCCTGAAGTTGCTTGTTATCTTGGATTGGTGCCTAATTACAATTCTATGCACACCAAAGTAAAATCTGAAGATTCTGTTCTACATGAAAGGTCACATGTATCCAAAAAACGAAAGCCAACAAAATTTCCAATTGCAAATGGTTTTGCTGGAAACAAGTTGATAAATTTTAGTGGTAAAGAGTTATCAACTGATTGTCAACATATGGAGACTTTTGCTAGTAGATCTAATATCATAGCGGATGATACTGAAGCTGGAAAAGAGGAAAATGGTTGCATTGGGTTTCAGCAGAACACTGTAAGTGGACATGTTTTATAGGCTTCATCTTTTATCCTCTAGCTTTTGTCTTCCTTTTTTCCCCTTCACATTCAATGTGATTTGACTTCAGCAGTCTTGGGAACGTTGTATGTTCTCTAAGCTTCCTCTTCATCTGTTATTTCCTTGTACTTGTTATTTTCAGGATGCTCTTCCTGTCCAGTTTGAAGACTTTTTTATTCTTTCTTTGGGACGTGTTGATGTGAGACCTTCGTATCACAATGTCAGCACGATCTATCCTGTTGGCTATACATCCTGTTGGCATGATAAGATTACAGGGTCTCTTTTCATATGTGAAGTGTCAGATGGTGGTGATTCTGGTCCTATTTTTAAGGTGACAAGGTGTTCATGTTCTACATTGCCAGTTCCAAATGGGTCAACCATCCTCTATAGGCCAAATCTTTTGCAATGTTCTGTTCTGCATGATGAAGCAAATGGTGATATTTCTTCACATAGTAAAGATTATGACAATGATGTCAATATTCAGCTAATTCTTTCAGATCCTTGCCCGCCTGTGGAGAGTGATATCTTGACTTGTCTTGGAAGCAGTTCAAATGGAACTTGTGATGATGAAATTGGTGAGATTTCTGTGGAAGATCATTCATCATCATCAGCATGGCGGATGATGTCTCAAAAATTTATAGATACCTGCTCTAAGATCTGTAAACAAAAGGGTGTGATTAAGTTTTCATGCAAGCATATTGAAAATAGTCTGGAGTCACCTAAGTGGGATATGATGGATGAACAGAGCAAAAGATTTACATCACTGAAAAAATTTTGTGGTTTTTCAGTCTCTATTAGCATCCCATCTGAGCTTGAAACTCTAGTTGATGTTCTTCTACAATGGCTGGACCAGGATAGATTTGGGTTAGATACTGAATTTGTGCTAGAAATCATTGAACAGCTTCCTGGTGTCAAAAGCTGTTCACAATATGAATTTCTGAAGGATAGAAGCTGTTATTCTACACTTTTAACAATTGGAAATGGATCCTTAATGGCCAAAATGAAAGCTGGAGTAGAAAACAAGGATGAAGTTTCAGACGGTTCATTTGGAAGATCTAAGAAACCTAGATTGGATGAAGAACATGATCGTTCTCCTCCACCTGGAAAAGCATTGTGCTCAAGGTTTCCTTCTCAAATTGTTGGTGATTTTTATCAGGTATGTGTCTGAAGTTTTAAGTTTTGTAGTAAATTGAAGGAGCATAAATGTGTTTGCAGGGTACTGAAATTGAGTTCTCAGAATATGCGGTGTTATAATCTCTTTCTTTATTCAGGTATGGGAGTTTTTGTGGCGCTTTCACAAGGTTTTGGGTCTGAAGGAAGCTTTTTCAATGGAGGACCTTGAAGAAGAGC
>JAWDEX010000001.1:7662945-7692999 GCA_035221805.1 Trichilia hirta | reverse complement strand
CAGTTTCTGGGGAAAATCCACATGCATTCATACAGATGGAAACTAGAGCAAAAAAGGAAGCATCCCATGTTGGATTAGCATCTGTTACTTACAGTAGTTGCTCTGGTGTGGTTTTGACAAAGGCTCACAGCTCACTGCTGGAAGTGCTAATATGTGAGCTGCATTCAAAGGTTGCTCCACTTGTTGATCCAAATTATGATTCTGGAGAGTCAAAACCAAGGCGAGGAAGGAAGAAAGATACAGACAGCTTAATTCCTTATAAACGAGGAAAGCTCAATATGCTCCCTATTAATGAACTGACATGGCCAGAATTAGCTCGGAGGTATGTCTTGGCTGTCTTATCCATGGACGGCGTCCTTGACTCCCCTGAGATTACTGCTCGTGAAAGTGGTAAAGTTTTTCGTTGCTTACAAGGTGATGGTGGGATGCTCTGTGGTTCGCTTGCTGGAGTGGCTGGGATGGAAGCGGATTCCCTGGTAAACTTTACCTTTTGCATCTTTTATTGATATATGTACTTCACCCATATTTTTATCTTGAGATTTGGAAGACACTTTATTCTAATTTGCTTTTTGTTTACCATTCCTAGGTTGTTACTGTACTCCTATGTTTTTTCTTTTAAAAATTGTACTCCTATGTTTTTTTTATTTTTTTAAATTATACTCCTATAATTTGAATTAAGATGCAAGAATTACAAGAAGGAATGAAGTTTAAACTTTTGACTTAATATTAGTATTGAGAGTACTGCAATTTAGTGCAGAATGAAAATCATAAATCAGAACTTGGCTATGAAAGAATTACTATGAGACAAAGATATTCAATTTCAATTTTTTTTAAAAGAAATAAATTATGCCTGAGACATTAGCTCCCTCTGTAAACCATCTTTCTATTGATACTAACATGGGAACCCACTTCAAATAGATTTAAGAAAGATACACATGTATAGTGATAGATATTGTAATTTACATTGTTAGTTTCTTATCAAGAAAAAAAAAATTATTTATCTATAATGCATATATGGAGTTCATAGCCTGACCATTATGAACTTCTCTAATAAAGATGAGTTTTGCTACTGGGCGCTTCTTCCTTCCTCTTTCTTCTTTTGTTTTTAATTTAAATATTTATTGTTTACTAAAAGTTATATGAAGGAGGCCTTTTCGTCCTTCTTACATCCTATTTAGCATTTGGGATTGTGGTTAGTCCCACCGGATAAATGTTTTGCTTAACTTTTATTTTTGATCCTGAGTTATTGTGCATTTGTACTCAATTTGTGGTTTTGCTTCATTCCTGGGGACCAAGAAATTAAAAAAAAAGATAGGGATAAGAGAAAAGAATCAGAATGTGTACTGATGCTTTGACGATATAATATACAGTTGCTTGCAGAGGCTACAAAGAAAATTTTTGGTTCTTTGTACAGAGAGAATGATATGCTAACCATTGAAGATCAAGAGTCTGATGCATCTGGCTCTTGTGAAAAGAATGTTGCGAGTGATGGTACTCTTCCAGAGTGGGCCAAGGTGCTGGAACCTGTTAGGAAGCTACCTACAAATGTGGGAACCAGAATAAGAAAGTGTGTTTATGATGCTTTGGAAAAACATCCGCCTGATTGGGCAAAAAAAATACTGGAACACTCAATCAGTAAGGAAGTTTATAAGGGCAATGCCTCGGGACCAACTAAGGTGCTATTTGCTGTGACCTTTGTCTTCTTTACATTTGGAGTGGAAAATTATTGGGAAGTGCAATTGTCATCTGCTTTTGTTTTTTCTTTATTGTGCATATCGTCCTTTGGTCTCAATCATTATGTTGTCTCTCTATTGCTCTTTCTGCCTTCCTGTCTCTCCCTGTTTGTGTTCGCTCATGTTCTATTATTTTTGAATATATAACATTATAAGCTCTTTAGTGCCTTGTAGCTCCCAGCCCACCAAGGGAGCCAACTTTGTTTGCCCTAGTTTTTGTATCTGCAACCTTTCCATCCAAACTGCCTCTTGCTTGCGCATGTGTATAGAGGTCATTGGTCTTGATCAGCATCTGTTTTGTACTTCCAATATCTTTTTCCCTTAGTTTCTATGTATATCTTGTTGTAATCTCATTATCCAAAAGAAATGTCACTTTGCAGTAGATTCTGAGTTTGAATTTAGTATCTGAGGTCAGAGTTCTTTTTGAATTGGTTGTTTTGCTTTCAAACGTTTTTGTATGGCATTTCTACTGTTAATTATCCCTTTTATCTTGCTTCTGTTGTTTTTCGAGTCATTTATTTTTAATTATCCCAACGAGCATGATCCTGAGTTGTGTACTTGTAATTGTTGATTGAATACAGAAAGCTGTTCTTTCGGTGCTAGCAGATGTTCAGAAGGAAAGGTTGCCCCAGAATTTTGAGAAGGGATGCAAGAAGAAGACTGTCATATCTTTATCTAATATCATTATGAAGCAGTGTCGTATTGTATTACGTCATGCAGCAGCGGCAGATGATGCAAAAGTATTTTGCAATTTACTTGGAGGAAAACCATTGAGTTCTACTGACAATGATGAGGAGGGATTTCTTGGATCTCCTGCCATGGTATCTCGGCCTCTTGATTTTAGGACTATTGATTTGAGGCTGGCGGTTGGAGCTTATGATGGATCACATGATGCTTTTCTCGAGGATGTTCGGGAGGTCTGATTATGACTCTGGTTTTTCTTTTACTTGTGACTTCTCAAGTTTTTCTCTGCATTATGTTAGATTTCCTGTGAGTTCCGGTTTGCATGAGTGACAATACCCTGTTTCTTGCAATTATACAGAGACAGGTGTGAATTGGACTGCATAATCATATGAAGACTTAATTTAATTGTTCAACAATGTGATTAATTGTCTTAATGTAATGGAGATTGGTTGCATAATAGTATTTCTTGAATGCATAAATATGTAGTATTGATATATGGTGGGATTTATAGTGTTTTTTTGCGTCAGCATGATGTTTGATTTCTCTTTGCTGTGGTTATTTAAATTTCATTTTCGATGATTTGCTGGTAACAAACACAAATTTGATTCCTAATGTATTTACTTTATAAATTTAAGAGCTAAGAAAATTGATGTCAACTGTTTAGAATGGCACAAAAGTATGTTGAATTGTCTCGACTACTAGGTGCTAAATTTATAGGTGTACTTTTTAATTATTCTTGAATTTAACTGCATTACTATTTTACAAGTGTGCTAGATTTCTATATGCTGTTCTAGCATTATGGGTCTGTGTGTCTGTTTCTAATTCTTGTTTTAATTGCGTTACTGTTTCTATGCCAGACTTTTTTATGGGGCTGTAGTTTTCTGGTCAATTCTGTTATGATAATTTGTGGATATGTGCCTATAAAATGAACTGACTGTAGCTTTCATGTGGCAGTTATGGAATAATGTACGCACTGCATATGGAGATCAGCCTGATTTTGTTGAATTGGCTGAAAAATTATTCCGAAACTTTGAGTCATTGTATGAAAAAGAGGTCTCTCTCCCTCTCTCTCTCTTTCTCTCCACCCAAACCTGCCCATCTGTTGAGATGTTATTTGTCATTAACATACAACATCTTGGGTGCTGAATCACATATACCTCCAAATTGTTTAATGGGTGAATATTCCGGTAATGCAGAAGTAGAGATATGGACACACATGTTTAGATATGGTGAAGGCAAGCTTTAGTTAATTCATGCCATCTATTTCCTTAGCATTTTACTGAATTACTTGTGAAGCAAGCAATTGTATTAAGTATGATTTTGGCATTTCAAAGTTAATTTTCATTGGCCTAGGGGTTTTACGTGGAATACAAGGGTTGCCTTATAGGGATCAATTATAGGACAGAAGTAAGAATGTGTAACCTTATGAATTAGTAACTGATTTGCTAAAATGAGTGGTAGAGTTAAGAATATGAATGCAGTTGCTCATGGTTGAAAAGTAAGTAAAATATTACAGATTTGAGAAGAAGGTGAAATTGGTTAACGAGAAACAATTTCAAATTACAAAAAGTCTTAAAAGCTATACAATTTTATACTAACAAATAAATGAGAAACAGGGTGTAAAAGTTTTTCGAATTTCAAACATAATGGATTTTTTTTTTCCTCTTACATGTAATTAAATAGGAAAATGATTCTGGTTTTTCAATAAACTATATTCTTGTTATGGTCTTTTGTTCTGGCTGCCCATTGCACATGTATCGCTTTGATTCTGTCTTGTGTGAAGTTAAATTCGTTTTTGATGCAGGTTGTGACCCTAGTTGAGAAGCTTGTGGGTTATGCTAAATTGGAATGCTTAAGTAAAGAAATGAAGAAAGAAATAAATGATATCCTTGCTCAAACTAGGGAGATCCCAAAAGCTCCATGGGAAGAAGGAGTTTGCAAAGTTTGTGGGGTTGATAAAGATGATGACAGTGTTCTTCTATGTGATACTTGTGACGCCGAGTATCATACTTATTGCTTGGATCCTCCACTTGCAAGGATTCCCGAAGGAAATTGGTATTGCCCATCTTGTGTTACCCGTCACCGTGTGAATCAAGATGCGTCAGAATGTTCTCAAGTTGGTGGTGGACGTAAAGGAAAAAAATATCAGGGAAAAATTACTCGTTTGTACTTGGAAGCACTCAGGCGTCTAGCAATTTTTATGGAAGAAAAAGAGTATTGGGAGTTTAGTGTAGATGAGGTTTGTTTGTTGATCCATCTTATTATCTTTTCTAGGCTTTACACTTTTTGATGATTCTGAACTGCTTTCTAAATTTCATTCTCAATGGGTTGCGTAAATTTGTTGGCTGCGGACTATCTAGCCTTTGCATATGATTTAGAGCTTGTGCTCATCCACTCAGTTTACAAAAAATTATGGGTTGTAGTCTCATTTGTATACAAACTAAATGCGTATATGGTGTGTGGATTACCAAACAAGTTTTGCATTGATGTTGTGTTTCTGCTGTTGCTTTGTAATTTTATATATGGTGCCAGACTATTCTTCTGATTTGTTATGTTTCTACGATCTGGAAATTTCCATCTGTTGTTTTTTGGTTGGAAACTGAGTCTGTTGTGTTTCATATGCTATTTTGTCACTTTAATTTCTTATTGCATTGAAGCAAATAAATTTGTGGCTGAAAATTGTCTACGGAAGAGGGGGAATGAAACCCAGTCATTTGGCATCAGAGGGATTCCTTATGTAAAATTAATCTATATCTAATCTATGCTTAATTTTCAATGTGGTTTGTTGCGGAGTGGTTTGTGTTAGTTGAACTTGCCATTTGTTTCTCCCTTCTCAAGTCTGTAATAAAGCTTCTCTTTTATTTTATTGTGGCTGCAGAGAACATTCCTCCTTAAGTTTTTATGTGACGAGTTGCTTAACACATCTCTCATCCGTCAACACCTAGAGCAGTGTGCTGAAGCAACGACTGAATTGCAGCAGAAATTGCGGTCTTTTTCTCTAGAATTGAAAAACTTAAAGTCTAGGGAAGATATTGTGGTTGCAAAAGCTGCAAAGGTAGAGACAAGTATGCTGAATGCTGTTGCAGAAGTTGGTGTGCAGGGCAGAGGAGTTAGTATGGAGGAAGGGCCGGCTACTGCTCTTAGAAACAATGGGAAATGTGTAGGACAACCACAGAACTCAAGCAGTAAAAGTAACTGCTCTATTGTTTGCTCTGATGATGTACCTACAGTACAGTGTGGTGTGGAAGAATCTGGGGTAAATGGTTCTATTGAACCAAAATCCGTTACATTTTCAGAGAAGAATTATGATTGTATTAACCAACGTATGAATTCCATGGATACTGAAGCTCAAATAGAACATCCTTATGGTGACAACAGCAGAATACCTTTAGCTAATTCTTCGACCCAAGAAATTGATAACTTGAATGAAGAAATTCATTTACAGGATAGCTTACAGGAGTTGGCAAGGAATGCTGCCACTCAGTCTCCACCTTCTAATCCCTCTGAAATGATGAGCCATAATGTTGCAGTGGATATGCCTATGGTTGCCATGAATGAGTCATTAACTTACAACCTAGAGCTGAATAAAATCAAGAATGACATGCTACTTCTACAGGAGTCCATTACAAGCTTAGAACAACAGCTTTTGAAACTATCTGTGCGTAGGGAGTTTTTGGGCACTGATTCTGGTGGTCGATTATATTGGGTTTCAGCTATGCCTGGCATGAATCCTCTGGTTGTTGTTGATGGGTGTTCCACATTGCAGCTGAGAAGAAAAATACTGGATTTTCAAGACCCAGTCGAGAGGGGCTCAATTTTACAGAATTCTACTTCATCTGGATCAGATGCTTGCTCGACATCAGAGGGCTCAAATGCTTGTTGTCCGTTTCAGTATGATCCCAATGTTAGTCTGATGGCAAGTTCTAAGTGGGTTTTTTATCAAACTGATGCAGAAATTGAAGAATTGGTTCAATGGTTGAGGGATAACGACCCAAAAGAAAGAGAACTGAAAGAGTCTATACATCACTGGAAAAAATTAAGATTCCAAGATTCTCAACAAAGTCAAAAGAAAACTGGAGATGACTGCCAAAGTTCTTTGTCGACACCTACAAACATTGATAGAGCTGTATGTTTTGATTGTCTTATTACCAAGGCTGCCACATTTCTAGAGAAGAAGCACGGTCCTTGCTTTGAGTCTGAAACCTCTGAAATCTTGAAGAAAGGAGGAAAAAGGGAAAGAGTGATTAGTCAAGAGAAAATGTGTCGTTGTGAATGTTTAGAGCCTATCTGGCCTTCAAGAAACCACTGTCTTTCTTGCCACAGAACTTTTTCCAGCAATCTTGAATTTGAGGAACACAACGATAAGTGCAATTCAGCTACCCAAGCCCATGAGAAGAACAAAGAAACAAGTAATTCTGTGAAAGGGAAGGGAAATATGAAATCTTATATACGTCCGGAAGCATGCATGATTGATGTGGACATTGTTGAAACTACTAACATTGGGTGCTCTGAGATTTCTTCTAGATTGATAAAATTTCAAAATGAAGGATGTCCTTTTGACTTGAAGGAAATAAGTTCTAAGTTTATGACAAAAGATTCTAACAAGGAATTGGTACAGGAGATTGGTCTTCTTGGTTCAAATGGGATCCCATCATTTATCCCATCTATATCTCCTTTTCTCAGTGACTCTACCCTAATGCTAATTTTTCCTCAGAAAGAGGCAGGCGTTCCTGGTGGGCAGTTGAAGGCTGCCGAGACACTGTTATCTTCTGAAGGAAACCGGGGTATGACTAATGCTGGCAATAACAACATGGGTGATAACGTTTTGAGAAAATCTACTGCAAATGGGATACAGGAAGTGCTAAAAAATAACAAATCAGCCTTGGGATACTCTGAACAAAGGGAGAAAAAATCCTCTTTACATGGTCATTTTCCAAAATCCGGGTTCGGCCGCTGTTTTGTAGTTCCTCAACCTTCATTGAGGCCATTAATTGGTAGAATGTCGCAGACGAAAAGGAAACTCAAGATTAATTTGCTTGATATTGATGCTGCACTCCCTGAAGAAGGTTTGAGACCTTCAAAGGCACACTTGGAAAGGAGGTGGGCATGGCGTGCATTTGTTAAATCTGCGGAGACAATATATGAGGTTAGGTTTATTTCCTTAGGATTCATTGGGCTTCTTGGTTTATTGCTGTCCAAGTGCACACTCAGATTTTCTTTTTGAAATTCGTTATATGATTGAATGTTTATGGTGTTTGCGTTTTCATTTGTCAGGCGTTGTTATATTGGTTTCATTTAATTGGAAAACGCCTAAATTTCTAGCCATAGGCTATGACTTTGTAATCTGACTGCAATCTATATATATATGAGTAGGGTCCTTTGGCTTAAAATTTTTACTTCTAATGACATAAATTTTCTTCACAATATGAAAATTTGTATCTAGATTTAGGTGGCCTGTTTGTACCTCAGTTGGAATTATCTTTTGTTTCAAACATGATTGGGGGTTTGTGCATTCGCATGATTGAGATAAAACTATTAATTACTGCATACCCTACTTATACCAAATTGGCCCGGTAACCAACACTAAACATAAGACAATTGGTGTAAGTTAAATATGACTAGCTATTTCCGAACTTCTGTATTGCTTAAAATATTTTTAAGTTTGATGTATAGATCCTTTCACTCCCTTCTTACTTCCTCTTTGTGCTGTTTGAGCATAGGATTTTTTCATTTTCAGATTATTGATGAACATCCATAATTACTTGTATATACTTCTAATGCATGGATTTGGTAATATAGATTATATTTTTTGAACTTTCAGATGGTCCAGGCAACAATTATATTGGAAGACATGATTAAGACAGAGTACTTGAGGAATGAATGGTGGTACTGGTCATCACTCTCAGCAGCTGCCAAAACCTCCACCATGTCTGCTCTTGCCTTGCGTATATACTCCCTTGATGCTGCCATTGTTTACGAGAAGTCCCTATCAAATTTAGATCCTGTTGATAATCCGAAACATGACAGTATTCCAGAAAACAAGCCACTGCCCAGTGCAGAATTGGCTGAGAAGTTCAAGGTAAGCCGAAAGTCTAACAGGAAACGGAAAGAGCCAGAGGGTTGATTTGGGGATCAAGTAGCTTTTAAAGTTGTGTTGAAATTCAATCTGGGCTGAGTTGATCCCATGCCAACAAAATGTGGCAGCATGCTTTTGTTGTGAAAACACACAAGTGTTCCTATGATTGGGGTCACATTGTGCTATCTGTTGGTCAATTTTCTTCATGAAGAAATTGGATGCAGATGGCAATACTGCCACTGGTGATTCTGTTCCCAGTCCGTGTGTATATAAAGCTGACGATTCTAACTTGGGTTTGGAAGCAGAGTCTTAGAGTTACCTTCTCTGAGTGTTATACTTCTATTCACTAGAGCCACTGGCTGAATGAGAATGCTTCCAGTTTTGGACTGATTTTTTTCTCATATATTGAGAATTGCTTTTGGAAACATATGAAATTGAAGGCCACTTTTCTTATAAGAGTAAGATCCATACACATATAGTAAATGAACTAGTGTAAAAAGAAGAGTTATATAAGTGCCAATGCTGAATATGTGTAGCAAATAACATTTCATTCTTTAATTTATCTCTTGATTTTGTTAATTTGATGTTAATTTACTTACCCTAGTGTGGCAGAGGGAAAATTCTTCGTTTTCTGTTTGCCTGAAGTTGGAGCTTCACACGCACGAGAACATACGCGTGCCATTTCACACATAAGAGAACAGATGCGAGCTATTTTCTTGTTTCTCTGGTCCGCTTTTGGATTCTGCAATCCAACTTCTTCTTCTTTTCATTATTTATTTATTTTTTTTATTTGGTAGTTGAGAATGCATTTATCTTTTCCTTAAAACCGGAGCAGTGGCCAAATTATTAAACTTGGTTATGTAATTAACTTTTTATTTCACTCGTTCTGAAAGCGGGAGAATTGCAGGAGTAAACGAAAGGGATTGAATTGAACTACGAATTTGTCTTGGTCGATTTCTCTTCCTCATCCGGATTAATAATATAAATAACCAGGTTGCTTACTGCAAATCCTTTAATAATTTATGGGAATGCCGTATGACATTGGCGTTGGCCTTGTTGGTAGACCTACTTACTAATCGAAGCAAGGGAAAAAGAGACATAGGGTCATAGAGAGATGGAAAGAACGAAATTGCGAATTGTCAAGTGGTTGGTTGGTGACTCAGGCTTCAACTAATACGCATGGGTGTGGACAATATTATTCCACCTAAGCTCCTTTTCATTCTCAACCAACCGAAAATAATTATTTTTATATAATATGACGCCAGCGACTAGAGTCTCCATTGTCAAAGAAAGAGCGAAAATTCAAACGAATGGGTAATATGATTATGCGGGCCCACTTTCTCACTTTCTCACTTTCAACAAAGCAATGTTCTCATTCGTGCAATTATCATAATAATGATAAAATAAACAACTATTTAACGAAGATATCATAAGTAATCATAATGAATAATGATGTGATAACAATACATCGGATTTATCAGTTATATAAAGTTTTATACTAGTTATATTGTTATTGTAGACGTAATGCCATGGTAATTAACCAAATTTTGTCAAATAGAGATCATCTCCAATTTTCAATTATTAATAGCAGTTGTGCTTTTAATTTTTCAACTAGGAAATGAAATCAACTACTGCTAACAAATTAACAAGTCATTGACCAAAACACATAAATTTTTATTCATAACATTGCATACGATCACAGTACAGTGTATATATATATATATATGTGTGTGCGCGCGCGCGCGTGTGTTGACTTTTGAAATCCATACAATACAATTTTAACGTAAGTATAGATTTTTGACTTGAAATATATGACTATTGCAAATAAAACTAGCTATGACGTCAGTTGAATAACCCCTTACGACCACACCCACCAGGCCAAAGGCTCCTCATGTTGTTGATCCACATGATCTGAAGCGGCTACCAACACATTGGAGAAATAACTCTGGCCATCATCACTGCCGTCGTCCTCCTCAGATTGGACTCTTTCGACTGGACCCATGTATCCAAAATACGAATCACCGCTGTCCACCACCAGCTGCGGACTATCTTCATCAACCACTGCACTTCCACTCCCACTGCCAGAGCTCAAACGATCCTCGATCTTGGTGCTGAATTGGAAGACAGGTATATTTGCTGTATCTGCTGGTTGGAGATCAGTTTTTTTGATTGATTTTGGTTCTTTATTCTTCTCTTTACCCTCAAGCTTCTCAGTTAAAGAAACCACCTAGATAGAGTGAAAATTACAATTAAATGAGTAATTTACTTGATAACCTAACTAATAAACCAAAGAACCATGTTAAGACTTAAGATCGCTGTCAATGTTCAGAAAAAGGTTACTAATATTGATTTAAATTACTACTTTAAATCATTTTTGACATATTTGGAAAGGTACAAATTGAGGTAGATTCGGCTTTATATGACTTTATATCATTTAAATCAAGGCGGGGCTTAGAACATATATATGCTAAATTTGATAAAAACTGAAAAAACACGCCCTTTCCTTTCAAAAGTTGGTTCTCATAGTTATCACATGCTCCATTAAAACCAGGTTCCAATCTCCGACTAGGGTCAAGTATAAGATCTTTCATGACTCCATATTACCCTAACTGAAAAAAGCTCAATAAGAAGAATGTTTAGTAAATTTTTGATCAAATAAACAGTGGATAATCATTTGACAATAATTATTAAATTATTAATAGTTCTAGGGTTCATATATACGATTATTCACGTTGAAAACTTTGGAAACCAAATTGTTAATATCATCCAACAATTTTTGAAATGAAAAAAATTCTAAATTTAATTGAATTATACCTCCGACTTGAGCTTTTCAGTCTCCTTGACAACAGCCTCATAGTTAGAAAGGAGAGCATCATAAGAAGATTTAAGCATATCATAATTCCTTTCAACTTGCTTTGTCCTCCACCGTGCCCGGCGGTTCTGGAACCACACAGCCACCTGTCTCGGCTGCAATCCCAACTTCCTAGCCAACTGGCCTTTTCGCTCCGGTTCCAGTTTGTTCTCTGACTCAAAGCTTTTCTCCAGGAGATGCACCTTATCAAAATTATCAACATATCATAAACAAGTCAGAAGAAAAAACAATAATAGATAATTAATTTTCTACTATGTTATTGAGTTTGATTTGGGTCAACTATGCAAACTCAGGTGGCAGAAAAAATCTAATGCTTGATCCTTGTTAAATCCTGATATTCTTACTGTGCAAACTTGAGAAAAGAGTGCAATAAAATTATAAACCGATCAGTTCTATTTTGTCTACAACTTTTTATGTAAAGTTTGATTCTTTCTTGAAAGTCAATAGAAATGAAACCAACCGGATGCTGATAAGACTTGATCTTAAAGGAATAAAATAATATAAAGGAGCTCAAAAATATACGTAGACTCGTATGAACCTGCTCCTGAGTGAGACGACGCTTTTTCTCTGGCAGCTGTTCGTCATAATATCCTTCGTCGAACAAGTAATCTGGTGAGCTGAAAAAAGGTCTCCTCTTTGAGGTTTCCTCGATGCTTATCAGTGATCTTGCTCCTAATTAATATCAAAATCATACAAATTAAGAAAAATTTTAACATATCAGAATAAAGACATCGTTGATCATATTAATACGTTGCTATATAGATGAAGAAACATCAGGTTCAGTGCGAACATGACGAATTCACACATCCTATTTGCCAAAATCTAATGATTTCCTTGGATCTTGTTGGAGATAAAAGATTTTTGCAGTAAAAGGAAACAAACAAACAAGAAAGAAAATTACCTAGAAAACTGGGATCACCAATTCCAAGGAACACGTTCCCATGGCAAGCTGAGGGATCGAAGAAAAGACGTCCATGCTCCATTATTGCAGACCTTTCCCCCCTTCTCTCTCTTTCCCTTAAATGAATTACTTATATCCTTTTTGTGTCAGAACCTCAGGCAACTTTAACAGTTGACACAAAATTAACCTATGAAAGGGGTTTATGTAGTCGGTGATTTGATGGTAATTAGTACGGTTTCAATAGAAATTAGAAAATCATAAGCTTGTGGCGGAAGAAGCTAGTACTCCACAGCAACCTCGCCGGCGCCTCTAATGGACAGATACAAAATCCCATCACACCACCACCAATCTTGCCCAACTCCAAGAATTTTTCCTAAAACTACAATATGTTCGTCAACAGAATAGTAAACAAAATTTTATCCAACAAAACAGAGACATATAAGACGAAAGTATTTAAAACAACACTCACCGGAATTTCGAGTTCCGGTGAGAGAGACAGAGAGAGAAAGACAGAGAGAGAGAGGGAGCGTGTGTTGCCTGTTTGTTGTCGTTGTGAGCGTCGCTTCTAGGTGTTTTTTGCAACTAAAGTGTCAAGAGGGAACTCTACCGCATTTTATATTCATGCACAAGCATGAAATGACATTAAAACCCTTAAAAATTGCGCGTTGTCGGGTTTGGAGATCGATGAGATTTTCGTAAAATGCGTTGGCAGTTTGGATATGTGCAAGGGAAATGGTGGACTTTTTAGTGGATGTTTGTGGTGGAATTCACTAACTTGCACCCGCGGCGAGTGGTGCTAACAATGGATCTTGACCTTTTAGACGGGTTGGACGTGTGATAGTTTGTGCTCGAGTATTCAATAAATCCCATGCTTTGCGGTCGGGAAATTGTCGGATCTCGTTGAATCAACATTTTTTTGTTTACAGTTAGCGGTTTAGATTCTCTATTTCTTCCCTGTTTTTACTGCGGAAACCATATTATTCACTTGGGCAGGTTGGTAGATTTGATTGGTTGTGATGTAATTGTTTAATAAAAAGTTTATTCAACAAGCATGCCTTGCTTTATTTGAACATCCTCATTAACTTTTGTCTGAATACACAATCATAGGTCCACCTTATTTTTGATCACAAAATCATAAGATTAAACTTTGATATCAATTCTACGTTAAATTACTTTTGGATTTTAAAAAATTAAATTTATAATAATATCTAAATTCAACAACAAATTTCGGTCATAATAAATTTTCATTCAATATTCCAACAATATTTTACGAATCCTATTAAACATAAGATTTAGTTTGAAGATCAAAAATCATGTTTTATATTGTATAAATTGAGGTTGTCAATCAAATAATATCTTTAGATATTTTTTTTATCCAGTAAAATTATTCAAATGTTTTAAAATTTAGATTTGATGCTAACTAATAGTATATAACTTTAAATAATGTTATGTAGTAGATAAATTGTACAGAGTTAACTCCACAAACTAGAACATTTGAATGTTTTCACCTAATAATTTATATGCATGTATAAAATAAGTAAAATTCAAATTTCATGACGATGTTTTAATATTCGCACTTGTTATAATAAATAAAACATGAAATATTGATTAAGATATATTAACGAGTGCAAATAATAAAAAAGAAATTGCCCCTTTGGAAATCTTTGCTGAAAAAAAATGCAAATGTTAAAACATCACCGTGAGATTCAAAATTTAAATTTACTTTGCCGTGAATTAGTATTTTATTTCATAATCTTTTTAATTATAAAATTACTTATTCCTAGACCCTACAATATTGCGATGTTCTTAAATAGGAATGTGTAGAAAGGATAGTTGGAATCAATAGTTTCATAATAATACATTTTGCCTCGATGTGTAATGGAATACATTCACATATTGACGGTGGTTTCCAATTTTGGAGATGATTATTGCAAAATTGTGATTTGTATGTACTTTCTACATATAATCTAAATTTAATTTGATGGGCCAGAAAAAAACTATATATTGTTCTGTTAATGCTATACAATCAATCACTGAAGAGGCACGATATTACATTACGCGCTTCCTTTATTAATCAGTTTCTTATGGGATATTATTAGATTAAAATTGTATTGATTGACAACGTGAATCAAACAGGAATCAACGCTTTAATTAGGTCGGATATTTAAAGTTAATTAGTACATGTAATTAATTATTATACGTACATTTTCTAAACTTTATTTGAATGAAGTCGCATATGTTTATTGAATTTGACAATCACGACAAAAGATTATTAGAAATATTTGAAATTTTCAGCTATCTACCGTCATTCTTACTTTTGAATGCAAATTATCTTGGGGTAAAGGTTTCATTTATTTTGGGCTGTGCTCTTTCGAAAAATAAATTATATATATATGTATGATTATAAAATGAATAAACTGATCTATCATGGTGTTAACACAATCAATAAATTTGTATGGGAAGTGTTTTTTACACATCATCTGCTTCCAGTTTGCTTAAATCCTATTTGACGACAGAGTCTCTCAAGGCTACTTGTGCATCCACTAAATTTTAAATTAAATCGAACATTTTAAGTTAATTGGAAAACTTCTAATAGTATAAAGGATTGCTTGTTTTTTTTACATTTTTATTTAAAAATTTATTTAGCTAGCTTTCTAGTGTTACTTAGCGTCAAGTCAGCAAAGAAATGTGTCTAGTAGATAAAGGCTCCACCCCACCCCCACGCCATCACCCAAATCTTCATCAAAATAATGTATTTTACTTCAGGAATACCGTCAATTAATGATGACCACATTCTCTTAATTTTTTTTTTTTATTTGAATATAAAAATCAAAGTATTTCTACTATATATATGGATAAAATAAATTAATTTAATCACAATAAACATTTCCCTCTTATAGAACTTATAATACATAAAAAAGCATTGATTGTTGAAGCTGGAAATTTTTCTGCAAGTTTAGTTTTACAGGTTCAAGTTATATCTGTGATAGGCGAATGAAACGAACAAGACGATGGAAGGATATGATTGAAATGAGGATATAAATCTTCTGCACTGCATCATGGTCAGCATGGCAATGGCACTTACAGGAGAACCACGTAATTAATTATGGGTCCCAAGGAGAGAATATAACTTTTCCTTTCGATAGTGGAGAGAAAGAAAGAAAAAGAAAAGTTCAAAGAAAAATCTAATGATATAAAACAGATAAATTAAGAACAAAAGTGTGATAAAAATTTCCATCTACTATCTTGCAAAATGAAAAGTTCTATAGGATAATTAAAAAAAAGAAAAAAGTGACCAGCTTGTGTTTAATGATACAAAATTAATAAAATTTAAATTTACGTGATAACTTTCCTTTGATGATCATCTATATATCATACCCTTGACACTTAACTTCTGCTTATGTTATGATTAAAGTGCAATTGGTTTTATAATAATTAACTATGTGTACTTTGACTCAAAGCTTATATTTTGTAAGTCGATCGAACGTCTTTCTCTTATATATCCATTCACATTCAATAAAATTTTAGACCAAAATTTTAATAGAGAGAATTTATTTAAAGATATAAATGTTTAAATTCTTTTTACATTTTATTATCATTGACATACCGAAATTTGTAAATTGTTATTTACTATTTTTATTAAATTTTATATAGAAAGAGTTTTGATTTAAAATTTTTGGAAAAAAAAAAAAATACTAAAAAATTGTTAGTTTCTTAATTAAGGAAAAATAAATGGTGAATGTGTAATGTCGATGCATCATAACCTCTGTTTCATACTTGAATATATATGTACAAATTATATGCTTTCCATGCGTTGGCCAAATGTCCACGAGTGAGTTGCAATGTATGGAATATATAATCTATCTATCTTCGCCCATTAAGATATAAGGAGTTCAGATTCTGAGATGGAATAGATTATATTTTCACTTCTTCTCTATAGATAACAAGCTCCAGATAGGAATCCTTTTCTTTCTTTCTTTCTTTCTTTCTCTTTTTCTTCCCCTTTTTTGCAAAGAGATGATAAATATCTGAAATATTTTATCAATATTTTTATTTAATTAATATTATATGAATTGTCAATTAAGCATCACTTACACTCATCAATTAATGGAATCCAGGAAACAACCTTTCATTACTTTTTCAAATTCCCTCGCACTTAACTCCAACCAATAAATTTTCTACACATTTTGTTGGAATCTTTCTTCTTTTCTCTTAAGTTTGGATTAGATTGGTATCACATGAAAATCATTTCAAAATTATATGCTGGTTCTCCAATTTGACTATTCACTATAATATTTGGAATGTGCAACCCTTTGAAATATCCGGATTATATTCTTTAGTAATTGATTCAATGAAACTAAAATCGAGACCCAAAGATTGATTATTGATTAAGTAATTGATTCGAAATTGAGTAATATAGACAAAGATTTTGAGGTCCAAATATAAGAATTTGAATAAAGTTTTGATATCTCACATGAATTAAATAATCATTTGATAAAAGTTTAATTGAGTAAAATTCAACATTAGCATTAATTAGTTAAATCAAATTAATAATTTCCTTGAAGATTAATGAATATATATTTTTCTGGAGAAATATTTAGTTGACAGCATGTTCTTCCTCAACCCAAGGAAAGAGTTTTTTGCTTTTGATGTTTTAATTCCTTCACAACCAAGGTAGGCTAGCTAATTGCTGGTATCTTTTGACTAGAAATGAATTGGAGATGTTCTTTTCTTTTCTTTTCTTTTTGTTTACTACTTTTTCCTGTTTTTATAATATTTTTTTATATATACATAAAAGGATGGAGATGAGATCATGAGAAGAAGGAATGGTAAACATGGATAGAAATGGGAAATGGGGAATGAAAAGAACAAGAAGAAGCACCTGAGGAAGGACAATGCTTTTGATATTTCTTTTTTGGTTTGAATGGATGTGTATGGTTGATAAAGGGGAATTGATGATAAAGTGGGAGCATAACCTAGAGTTGCTTTATTCACTGATTTTTACTTGATCAAAACGACTATACATACATATTTTGCTATTCCTTTGCCAACCAGTTACGAAAATCTTTTTTTTTTTTTTGTTTGTGTCTTTATCCTTGCAATTGGGACCATACATCCACTACATGCAGTATTATCCACCATCAAAATTACATTGCATTAATTAATTGACTATCTTTAATTCATTCTATAAAATAAATTAGAAATTAAATTAGTTTACTCTTGTTCAAAATACGGACAAGAGAAATTTATTTATTTTTTTTTCTTATTCTTTTGTAACGTGGATGGTGATTGTAGAATTACAATAAAACACGGAAGACTTTCGTGTGGATTCTATTCTCTATTTATGTTTGATAAGAGCAGATAAGTAGATTCTTCATTTGTATTCCTAATTTTCCATAGACTCCTCGAGTTTCCATTATGTGTTAGCTCTCTCTTAATCTCACGAAATGCACACGCTTTGAAAACGAGTTCAATTATTTATACGGGTTTTCTATGGATTCGAAATTGGATACCATGCACATAATGGATTCGTTGCAGAGAATTTTACTTTAATTTCTAATATTTTTCAAAATTATTATTTACTCAAAAACTTTGATGGGATTGTTTAAATATCTATGACTTTTTAGAATTTATCTCTCAGTGTTTATTACTTTTATCCACTTCATTTCAGTCCTTCGACCAAAAGTCGGATAGTCTCCTTCCGGTCCATTAATTCGATTAAATTATACAACCCCCCTTTTTCTCTTTAAATTCTTCAATGTAATATTTGATTAATACTACAATTTAGTAATACATCCTGCAACTAAAGTTTCTAAGGGGTGCTAATTTTTTATCTAACAGAATTAATATAACTATAATTTATAAAAGTATTTTAAACTTATAATTAGAAAATTAATTTTATGTTTTAACTATAATTCCATCCTCCATCTCCAAATTTGTAAGCCAGCAGCAATTAAACTCGAAGAGGTCTTTTAACCTCTTAAACTATAGTAAATTAAAGCACTTTGTAACTTTATGAATTACATCATTAGCGGGTTCTATAAGTTGAAGAGGCTTTTAACTTCGTAAAGTACACCTCGAAAAATACACAACAAACATATAAACACACATCGTGACCCGTGTTGGACAAAATTTTTGAAATATATTTCTTTGTTTATAAAACATGAGAAAAGATGCCTGGGCCTTGCACTATGTAATAGCCCAGTTGCATTCCGGTTTTCATAACTAGGCTTGAAGGGTGCCTGGGAAATTGGTTTTGACCATTATAGAGTTGTCATGTAAAGGCTCAATCTTTGAAGGTTGTTGTTACTACTGGAAACTGACAACCCGGAATAGGATCACTTTCAACAGGGGATGAATGAGGGTTAATAAACAGAATTATGAAACATTCGTAAACAAATTTTATTTTATTTTATTTTATTTTATTTTAATTTGTCTATTTATACACTGATAAGGATCAACAGCTAATAGCTACCTCGTTTTTCAACCATATCTTCCAAAAATCTAATAATAAAAATAAGGAAAGAGTGAGTGAAATTGATTTTCTTTTTATAAACAGTGACAGATGTATCACTTACATGCATGCATATATGTTCATGATTAACTAGCAGGCTTACTATGTTACAGCTCTTGTAGATTTTGCTAATCTTTTTGTATTCAACAAGCATTGTCACCTGGGTCCATATAAGTTATTAATTTTCCATGAACAAAGTTATCACCCCTGAATTGGGAGACTGGAAATAGTCATGATTGCCAAACGCATTATATGGGGATAAGCAAAAAGACAAAGCAAAAGCTGAAGCTGATGGGTCATCCGCATTCCACAAAACGAACATCTTTCTTCTTTACCTTTAATTCTACACATTTCGCGTTCGGTGCTCCACTGCTCTTTGTGAGGTGTTAGAACCCCGAATTTGTTACCGCAATTGTTATGGAAATTGACCAACTCGGAACAGATCATGGATGCTTAATCGATGGCACTTGAATATTAAATTATTTAGTTTTAATTGCCTTGCAAAATCTGTCAGGAATTACGCGAGGAAATAAATGTCTTAATCTTTTCATGTATCTAGTGCTGATTTTGCTGATAAATCAAGTAGATTTTATTGGCTAAAACAATAGGTAAGTGTATTATATAATGACCTTAATTGCTTGATTGATATTTGAATTTGATACTATCTGAAATCTTTTAAAAAGTTGAATCCTACCAAAGCCTTAATCGACGGGCATGCTTGGAAAGGATGTACATTCTTAGGCCCATCAATTTATGTCCCCTATTGACATGTGTCTGGAACTTTTGCTCCTGTATGGGGGAAAAAGGGAGACAAAAGAATATGCAAATCCAACTAAAGTAAGCTATGATTTGATTAACTCAAAAGATGGATATGACTTTCCGAAATAAGTGTAAAATTGAGCTGAAACCATCTTTAATAGAACTCACCACTCACAAACTTGCATCATGAAACATTGACACTCCATTCCAATTACTTCATTCGTTTATCTATTGCTTGTTGGTTTTGATCATTGACTTCGATGCAGAGACGACTGTAGAATTAATGGCCAGCAAGTAGCAGCTTCAGTTCACTCATGGGATTCAGAGTTCTATTGGAGTGGATTTGTACTTCCCCCACACTCACAAAAGTTATTGCGTAGAATATACATATACAGGAATGTCGACAGTAAATAGACAAGAAATATTCATGCTTTGTTCAATTTATTGTACGTAGACAATGACATGTGGGTTATCGGAAGTTATGAGAAAGTTGGGGCTAGGAGCCAACCAGCTAAATTCATAATGCAATAGGTTCGTACTTATCATGGCAATCAACTTCAAGTGTGATTTGGACTCTCATGACGACTAATTAATAATATATATTTGCCTTTAAAAGGATAAAGCAGAACAACAAAACGCTGAAGCAGAGAAAGGTTAAAACGATCACCATGGATGTGGAGAAACTCTTTCACATGTCTGGAGGAACTGGCCCGACTAGCTATGCTAAAAATTCATTCCTCCAGGTTTCACGTTCTTCCTCTTTCTCTCTCTTTTATCTTCTGATCTTGAGACAGTCTGTAATTTGATTTTTAATTGTCAATTAACAACAGAAGAGGGCATCAGATACGGTGAAGCACATAACCCTAGAAACATTACAGCAACTTTATGTTGAAATGGTTCCGAAGAGTCTAGGAATAGCTGATTTGGGTTGTTCTTCTGGGCCCAATACACTATCAATCATCAAAGATATTGTTCAAACTGTTGAAAAGACTAGTCGTGATATCCTTCATATTAGTCAAGCACCGGATTTCCATGTTTACCTTAATGATCTTCCAACTAATGACTTCAACTCAATCTTTAAGGCCTTGCCTGATTTTCACAGGGAGCTACGCAAAGAAAGAGGCGGTAGATCTCCTTTTGTTTACGTTGCAGGTTACCCTGGTTCTTTTTATGGAAGACTTTTTCCCAACAATTCGTTGCATTTTATCCATTCATCTAACAGTTTGCACTGGCTCTCAAAGGTCGATCCATTCTCTTCTTTTTCATTTTTACTTCATGTATAAACCAATAGATTTTGGAATCACTCGGGTTCATTTAATAATCAACCAGTCAGAGCAGATAAGCTAAGGTAAACGCCATTTTCTGGTTGCAGGTTCCCCAAGATCTGTATAACAAGAAAGGAGAGTCCATAAACAAGGGCAACATTTACATCTCTGAATCAAGCCCTCCACCTGTGTCCCATGCATATTTTAAGCAATTTCAAGAGGATTTCTCTCTGTTCCTTCAATCACGGTCGGAAGAGTTAGTCTTTGGAGGTCGAATGGTGCTTATCTTCTTGGGTAGAATAGGTCCAGATCATGTTGACAGAGGCAACTCATTCTTTTGGGAACTTCTCTCACGATCTCTAGCCATCCTGGCTTCTCAGGTTTCCTAAAATTTTCCATATTTACAATCATGCTTGTCTCACAACATAAATATTATTGGATATTGAGCTTCATGCATGTCAAATTATTTTCAAAAGTCAACACCTTCTACCATAAAAATCAACACCTATCTTCTCATAAATTTTTGTCACGTAACTACGAAAAAAAAGTAATACACACGTGACAACAATTTATTACAAAAAGTGCCGTATGCATCAATAGGGAACACTACTAAAGACATAAATAAAAAAAATCTTCAGTACTCCAATTTACTGTGTACATCTCTCCATTGAATTAGCACAGTTTGTCTTTTAATAATGACTTGTAGGGAGAAGTAGAGAAAGAAAAACTTGATTGTTACCAAGCGCACTTCTATGCTCCATCAAAAGAAGAAATAGAAGAGGAAGTCAGGAGAGAAGGTTCGTTTAAAGTAGAGCAGCTTGAGATGTTTCAGTTAGAGATGGAAGATAATCATGGTGAGAGCTACGGCTCTGCGGTTGCAAGAACGGTGAGGGCTATTCAAGAATCAACAATTATTCACCATTTTGGCTTTGGAGATGGAGTTTTAGACACTTTGTTTGAGAACTATGGTCGAACGGTGGACATAGAAATGGCCACAGAGGAAATTAAACCCCTCACATTTGTTCTAGTTCTTAGAAAATTATGAGTGTTTGAGGAGAAAATATAGCTTATCTAAATGTGCATATGGTTATATAAGATCAAAGCTTATGTTTTGCTTTGTCATCCCCAGAAAAGGTCCCTTTTTTTTTTTTTTTTTTTTTTTTAGAATAGGAAATTAATATATAGTAGTCATTGTCATGATGATTTTTGAAATTTTTTTTGCACTGTTAAAGACTCGTATTAAATTACTATAATTAATAGAATTTTTTTTTTCTTTTTACGATAGATAATAAATTAAATCATAATTGACCGAATCGTCAACCAGAGTTTGAATTTTCTTTGTAACTCAGAAGGCTTTAAACTTTTAGGCGTCGTGTCTAAATTTCATAGTTCAAACGGTTTAAGATTTCTTATATCCTTTTTTATTTCTCTAATAATTCGCCCATGATCTTAAGTTGGGAGTAGTTCTGAAAAAAAAATATAATTGACCGAGAAAGATTTAAGTGAGACCTACGTCTATTTAATAAATTATGACTATATACATATTTAATTTAAAATTTATCACTAAAAAAAAAAAAAAGAAAAAAGAAAAAAAGGAAGGCTTAGTCATTACCGAAGCATCATGTCAACAGTGCTGCTGAGATGCATCAGTCCAATAAAAATACGCTACCCGCTGCCTCAAATTTTAGTGGACTTGAGGTAGCGTATGTGAACCTCATTTCAATCACGGTGGAACCTATTTTGAAAAAAAAAAAGAAAAAGAAAAAGAAAAGAAAAATTAAAGTCTATTTTTATCGCATTAAATCCGCTTAGATCCGAGATGGCGTCCCTTTTATTGGACAGATGTATAGCACTTAAAATTCTCTTATAACGAAAATAATACTTACAATGGGAGAGAATTTATATAATATGACATATTTTGATTGCACGATCCACATTATCTTATTAAATTCTCTTATCCACATTATCATAATTTTAAAAAGATGCTTTTGTATTGTTTTTAACAATATAAAAAAATATTTTTAAAAAATATTGTTTTTACATCTTAATATACAATTTTTTTTTAAAAAAAGAAAATATAATGCTGTAAAAGCTCATCACTTTTATGAATAAGTGTCACAAAACATTTTTGTTTTACCCAAAATTTTTTCTTTTCCAAAGTAAACGTTCCCATCTCATTGAAAGAGAGTAATGTGTGATCCAGTTTCGATGGAAAGTACTAATATCTCATTTGATCTACCAATTAAAAGAAGAGCATATATCTGTATTATTTGAATCAATATCTGAATATTTTTAATTGTATAAGATTAATGAAATAGATCGTATTTGTCAAGTATTTAAAATATATCTGTAAATCAGTGTTAAATATACAATTTATTTCCTAAAATTATACTAATTCATTTTGCAAATTATATTACTATCACATGTCGTATAATTTTCAAGAGGGAAGACAAATTTATTGGAATAAAATAGAATATAAATTATTTAATAATAATAAAATTGTACGATATCAACTATCATGTCAATTTGTAAAAAAATTATTTTTGTTAATATTAATACTATCCAACTCCATTAGGTCAACTCCAAAATCATGTTTTTCATTTATGATGCCATTGGAAAAACCGAGAAAATTTGGGCCATTTTTTTTTTTTTTTTTTTAATATCATCTTATATACTTTGTTTGAAGTAAATCATTCATATTCACATAAAATGTGCTTGGTCCATGAGATACAAGACACAGAGATAGTGATACATTAATATAGTATGATGGTACTGGTACGTACTCGAAGAAAGAGTTATATAGTTAATGAATTTCATAATAATAAATATATATATAACTATAATAATTAATTATATGTTCATATATATAAGCAGCATTAATTATATATTATGCATGTTATTGCACTGTTCTTGTTAATTTCTAAGCTTACTCCATGGGCAACGGCCAATATATAGGACTGCAAAATTCATTTCTTGTTTCATTGAATAGTCCCTTGGAGGAGCTACACCTAGCTTCCCAATTGACAACGATACGTAGAAAGCTATTACCTCAAAGAATAACCAAGAGAAATGATACAGCCAATATTGATCACGATCCTTAATCTGAGTAGCTCCACTGTGCAAAATTACACAGTTACAAGCTGACTACTTTAATTGCTTGAATCTCGGTCTATACTGATAGATCTTCGCAGTACGTACATGAACCGTGAATCCTTTTCTTTTGGAATAGCTGATCCACGATTTTCATGCTACATGTACGTGCATGTGTCTGACTAACTTTATTGGATAGTGGTAAGTTTCTGATATTCAAAAGTTGCTCTTTTGAATTCAAGAATTTCCGGTATGTGTATATCTTTCTGACTGTTCGACATTTCCAAGCTGAACCAAGTTGAAGGAATGCGCCCACCGCGGCGTAAAACTAGATATATAATAAATGATACATATGCAATCGTCGCACTGCAGACTAGAAATCCAAACATCAATCCATTGACTTGAGAAAGAAAGAAATCCAGCAGCAGATAACCATTAATAACAATCACCAGCCCAGCTACAGTCCATGCCAACCTCTAAAAATTAATCAGCAAATTATAGTATCAGATATACATTAAATATTAGGCGATTGGTTTAATTAGTTGACTTTAAAACACTCTGTGGCTCCTTCATATGCACAAACCCAAGAAACAAAAGTACAAAATTTTGGTAACAACGATAATAGTTTTCATATCGGATAGTTCACCTCCCAGATGAAGGTCAGCCATATTTTATATTTATCACTTTAATTCCTTCGGAAAATTATCTATAAGTTAACAAATACAATTTTTAGGTCTCTTTTTTGTATTGTCATGTAGTGATTTTTAAATCAATTGTTTGTGAGATAAAAATTTCTTATCAAATATTTTTTAATTTTATTTTCAGAATATAAAAAAAGCAATATAATTTTATTAATTTTATATGAAGCCGAAATTTAATTAGGGGCACTGAGAATAGCAAAATCAACATTACGTTATTTAAATTTTGACATAGGAAAACAAATTTAAAATTAACTATCTTGACAATTTAACTATCTAATTATTTTTAAGTATTGTTTGCCACTGCAAATAGTTCATACTATCTTGTGTCATATATTTCTTCTACTTTCTATTCATTTTAACTTGTTAGATAAATTCTATTGAGGAAAATATAATGTTCCCGATGAATTACGGTGGGGGCAAGATTATAGAAAATTTCTTTTAAATTCGGAGTACTTTTATTTACACCCGGGCAATTTCCATTCCACCTAGAACAATATAGTAGAGCTAAAGGTTAACAACTTACCTCAAATAAAGGCCCAATTTGGAAGACATCCATTACCTCCACTTTGGATACCAAGGTAAGAAGGGGGATTAGTGCAAAAGGAATTTGCATCGATTGAAGCACATTAAGCCATTCATTTAGAACATCCAGTGAAGCTTCAGAAGTGTTAAATACAAGAGCTACAATTACAATAGGTACTATTGCACAACTCCTTGTAATCAATGACCTCAACCATTTCTTCAAACGAAGGTTGAGAAATCCTCCCGTGATAAACTGCCCAGCATAGGTGCCAGTTAGTGTACTACTTTATCCAGCTGCCAATAAACCAATACCCCATATATAAAGAATTGGATAATGTCCTCCTGCATATTTCTCCTGAAGATATTGACCTGCATTAACTAGTCCTATGCTATTGGCTTGCCCAGTACCATAAAATCCCTTGGCAAAAACAGTTGTTACAAATAAGTCGATTATGAAAGAGACAAAAAGAGCAGCAGACGACTCGATTGAGTAGTAGGTCATTGCTTCTTGAACCTTTTCTTTCTTGTTGGGATCAGTATTCCTTGATTGTACCAAAGCAGAATGTAAGAATACATTGTGAGGCATAATAACACAACCCACAGCTTGCCTAATTGTTTTAAAGCTTAGTCTTGGAACCAAAATACCTATAGAGTGAATCAAATTGTAATTAATTTCTTACAATTAATGGTATGTCAAGTAAGGAAGTTTATAGAAGAAAATTAACTAATATGTATAATACCCAATAACAGTTCTTTTCCACTGGGTTGTGTGTCGCCAAACATCCAAGCGAATGATA
Organism: Trichilia hirta; assembly: GCA_035221805.1. Taxonomy (NCBI): domain Eukaryota; kingdom Viridiplantae; phylum Streptophyta; class Magnoliopsida; order Sapindales; family Meliaceae; genus Trichilia; species Trichilia hirta. The sequence goes on along the minus strand of JAWDEX010000001.1, from coordinate 7,667,085 downwards.
GAAGCCGGAGTTGCAATTAACACCGCAAAAGCAGCTTCTAATTTTCTCACTCCATAGTTCTCTAGAAATAAAAATATTAAACTGTTCACAAGAGAAAAAAGAGAATAAAAGAAAAACCTAGTTAACGTCATGTAGAATAGGAGAAAGCTATATAGTAATTATCATGCAAAAAGAAAAAATGTTAAATGTTAAATTGTTAAGTTACCAATCCGATGCGGTGATGATAACACCAGCCCATAACGGCAAAACCCCGTCACTTAAAATCTGAATAGCAATGGCATTCCCAATAACCTCCTGAATATCGGCTCCAATCAAGGCCATCTCAGCCATGAACCATAGAACATAACTTGCCCAATTCGGATACTCCTCTCTGCACAGCTCCGCCAAGTGCCTCCCCGTGACCACTCCAACCCGGGCAGACAATAACTGAATCAATAGGCCCACGATGGTGGCCCACGTTAACAACCAAAGGGGAGAGTACCCTGCTATAGCTCCAGATTGAAGATCCCCTTCCAGATTCCCTGGATCTAGAAACCCTATACTCATTAAAAAACCTGGTCCCGTGAATAGCCAAAGCTTTTTCCACGAGAATGACGGCACGTGGTCAACGTCCGACAAGGCGTCTGTATCCAGGATCAGGATTTTCTCTCGTGAATTGAATGCGGTTTCCTCGTCGTCGTTGGTTTCCTCGTTGTGTTTGTACCCGTTCTCTTTTCTGGGTTCGGGGTAGTTCATATTTTCTTCTCGAAGCAGCATTCTTCGAACTATTGTTTGGTTGTTTCCGGCAACAGAATCAGTTTGGACTGACCGAGTGTTAAGAGGCTGAATTTATAGTTTACTTTTCGTCTGAATGTTTTGAATTGAAAATGGATCATAGGTGATACGGTTTCCAGAGAGGCTAGATGTGTCATTTAGCAAAACGGTATCATTAGTATTACCTTAGGTTGACAGAGAGCTTCCATCTTACTATTATTTGTTTATTATTTAACTTATATTTAACATGATGAAGCATGAACCATGCCGTCCGATCAATACTACGTCATTATCTTCTACGAGAAAAAAAAAATGACGACAAAATCGTCTAACCCATTTTGGGAATAAACAACTTTGCCTCTAATTGGACCTAATCCTTCTATTATGATTTCGAAGAGTAGTACAGCGGACAAACCATGTAACGATAATCGTAGTCATGCTTTTACAGGAATGTGATTGAAAATTAATTATTTAAAATCATCGTTGAAGGAAGAACTTGTCAACTCAATCAAGTCTTTGGAACTAGTAGATGGGTCTCATTTTCCCTCGATGTAACCACTAAGTACCACGAATTCTTTTATATTACGTATAGAAGCAAACAAGGCGATCATAAGATATGAAACCAACAGCTTGGCATAACCTACAAGAATGACATTGAACTAGGCTTGACGATCATCATTTTTGTTCTTTGTTTGGTACGTATGAAATGAAAGTACAATTATTTGTGCTATATTTTGGAGCATTCTTATCGCATCCCAGTTAGAAAAGTTATACTTCAGATTCGAGATTTTGAACATAATATATCTAGATACTTCTTTCGTTCTTTCTTTTTCATATTCATATAAACCATATATACATTATATATATAGAGAGAGAGATCAGATTTATTGGGTTGCCCTTTAACATTTGTTCCATTTTAATTTCAAATACAAATGAATTAGAGAACTTTTATCTGTCTCCTTTTATTTAAATTTTGGAGTTCACTTTCATATAGAAATAATTAGTTGGGAGCCTCGTACTCACTGAGTGTAGTCGAGTGATTGGAAGATATTTGTACTGATTATATATTCGAATTTTTTGAAGTACATTCAGATATAAGAGTTTGCTGCAGTCGAAATTTTATTATGTACTTGATATCACTACAGTGTGATCCTTATATATGATTTTAATTAATTCAGGACAAGTATTGTGTGATTTGCGAACACGTATTCTAAAAAAGTGAGTGTCTGATTCACGTACGACTAATTCCTGCAATGAGAACTGAAAACAAGAGTTCCTGACATAAAAAAAAAAACAAAAAAAAACTAGTCCACAGACAATGAATATTCAAGTCACGAAATTGATTTGTACCAACACATTGTTCTAGAGGAATGAAATATATTCTTAAAGATAATATTATCTACCGTAATTTAACGGATGATTGAGAGCGAATTGATTGAAGTATACATCGTATAACATTTTTCAAAGGAAGAAAAATACAGGCCCGTATTGTATAAATTTTAGATACAAGTTTGTGCATTAAAAAATAAGCAATGCAAGAAATTCTAAAAATGTGTTTGATTAGAATTTATCTGGAAATATTTTTGATAGAATCTTACAAGGTAATCCAAAATTTGATAAAAATAAGATTATTTTATCTCTGAAATATTTTTAAGATATATTTTATTTTTTAATTTCTTAATTTTTTTAATATATCATAATTAATATTTTTCACCACTTTGATCAGTTTTTTTGTGACTTTTTTATTCATATTATTATTACATATTTTAAAATATTCCATATGATAAATCAAGCAATTTGTTTTTAAATAGATGACCAATTATCAATTTAGAATGTAAATATAAAAATGAACTTTACACAATTTCATCATAATATAATAGTGAAAAAAATAATTGATTTTTAATGTATCATTTTGCATTAACAATTTAGAAATAATAACTTAAAGGTAATCAGCACTACTTATTACTGACAAAATTGTAATATAATTCTATTACTAAAAGTATATTAATCAAATAAATATTTTTATTTTATTTTTTTTCATAAATTTTCACATAGCTTTCCCATCGGAGCCACTGTAAGCCCAATGGAAGCTCCAGCCCCCAGTGAAACAGAAAAGCTGAAAAGGCTTGTTCTCTGTAGCCCATTGCTTTTTTATTTAGCTCCTATTAATTAAAAAATGAATATTTTATAAAATACAATTTTAGCCTATTAAATCTAAAAACTTAGCTCCATTAAATTAATAAAATTAACTTGACTAAGCCCAAATGATAAGCTCGAGAAATATTTGTTCAATAAATTAATTTTTTTAATATTTGAATCCAATAAAACTAGAATTCGTACGATTAATAATGAAATATACTTACAATTTTTTACTTTTTAAGTTTTACTTAATCCAATAATATTAGGAGTTGTGTAATTACAAATAAAAAAATATTTTTAAAAATTTTTTCTTAACCCAATAAAATTAGGATTTATACGAATAAAACTATATATATTGAAATCCTTCTCTTGCCCAATTACTTATAAAACAAAAATCTAAACTCTCAAAAAAGAAAGAGTCACTTATTTATTCATTGATAATGAATGATAATATTAGCACTAATTCTTGTTACAGCTATTATGTTAAAAAGAATATTTTCAGTAAAAATTTTCATAAATGGACGAATGATGGCTTGGTTGTGTATATAGTAACAAAATATTTAATAGTATTAAGAATAAGACTATCATATTGATAATGAGATTATAATTATATAATATTTTCAAATGAAAACGCATATCAGCACAATTGTCAATGTATATTGGTATATATTAATAAAAAATTTTAGTATCATTAATTTATATTTTATTATTTATTTAAATTCGCTCTCACTAGCTTACTGTCTTACTTTTTCACTAGGCCATTGATCATATCACACATGTTTTCGTACTTTTTATTATTTAAATATAATTTTGAGTTTTTTATCTAACTTACTTTTAGATATATATTGAGAATATATGAAATGAATTCAATTTTTTAAATTATATTAGAACATTTAAAAATAATTTTGGAATCAGAAATACAACTTCTTTATAGATCAAAACAAGCTTTCGGTTAGGTATATAAAAATTTCAAAATCTTATTGTTTTATTTAATTTTATTAAAAACATTACTAATTATTATACATAGTTTGATATTAGTGGATCCAATGTATCCTTCTAGTTCTACTGCTACGCGTGGATAATATTTCATACATGATACGTGTTTGCTTATCATCGGACGATCACAGTTGTATTGACGACATTGATTCATGATTAGTTGCTTAATGCGTAGAAACCCATAAAGTCGATTTCATTGAATTCCACTAGCTAAAGCAGTCGGACCATTATTTATTCTTAATTATTGGTCAT
>JAWDEX010000001.1:7635883-7660192 GCA_035221805.1 Trichilia hirta | reverse complement strand
AAAGACCTTATTGTGCTTAGATTTTGATCTCTACTGTTCACAATATAGAGTTATATCCTACAAACAACATAAACAAAATCCAAAACGATCTGACGATAGAATTACTCCACATCTTCTTCTGATGAAAATTATTTGCGGACCAAAAAAGTAATTTCTCTAACTTGTTTGGTCTCCAAACAATAGTATTAACTTGCTCGGAATCTGATCTCCACTGTTCAGATTGTAGAGATACATCTCACGAACACAATATCCAAAAATCAAATCGATTTGAGGATAGACGAGCTCTAGATAATAATTTGATAAAAACTGCTCATTGAATTCCATATCTACCGATCTCAATATAAATCTCTGATACCAGTTTGTTGTGATTTCTACTCAAGATCAATGAATAATATGAAAATACAAATTATAAAGACAAGTAAAACTTAAAACAAGTGACATGAAAATTTACGTAAAAAATCCAAATCTAAAAAAATTATGGGTAAAGGTTGAAAAATAATCTACTATGAAAATAACAATACTTACAAATCATACACCCTCACTTAACTCACTCTTTCTTTTTAATTCTCTCACACTCTCTTACAAATGATTTTAAAGTTGTTTATATACTAAAAAACCTAAAGTCCTTAAATTTACAAAAGTGTTTTTACTTAAAACACAAAGAAAAGGACATAATAAAAATTTATGACACATACAAAAATAATAATAATATATATATATATATACACACACACACACACACACGCGGTCGCGAAAAAGAAAAATAATTAGCACATTCTTGTCATTTAAAGATTTTTAAATAAAATATGTTTCCATAATTATTACGGAGATTTATTCCTAATTTTTATTTTTATCTCGTTGACTTATATATATGCTTGAGGCACACGTTATCACAGCTCATTAATTTTCACTTTCTATTTTTTGAAAAACCAAATGTCACCAGATACATCGTACGACAATGCAATTGTTCGATTCTGAAATTACAGCAACTGCGATGTACAGAAAAATTTCTTAGGGTATACATGCATGCAATAGCGAAGCAGAGGAGTTCCCACGTATATACGTCTCATCGATCGAGCATAATGGGTTGGCCGTATGAAAAGATAAACCCACTTTAAATTAATACGCACAACCATGACCACGCAGACCTAGATATATCATCAAATTCTGATTTTGGAAAGTTTTACGAATCATTTTCAAAGCATTCACATTTATTGTATCTTTTCTTTTACCATACAAAATCACCCAAAAGATTTCTCATCAAGTTTTCATTTTATATATATTGTAGAAGATTGGTAAACATTTTCTTCTTAATTCTTCTTCTTGATCTCTCTTACTTGGTTCTCTGATACACAGCACGTAGCAAGCTCAGAAAAATGGTTTCTGCACCAACAGCCAGGAATATTGTTGGCATAATAGGCAAGTTTTTGCTTCGAAAATACTGGCAGTCAAACATGGTATGGTTGTTCTATCAAAAATTGGTAGATCATGATCATTGACCATCGTGTTCAATATTACAAATCGATTTTTTGTCAGTATGATTTTCTGGTAATTTTGCCTAAATATAAATCTGTAAGCTTTATTGCTCTTCAAACCTGTAGCTTGACGATTGCTCAGTATCTAAAACAAAGTTTAACGAATTGGTCGGTTTTAGGATGCTTCTATACTTGTTAAATTTCTTAATGTCTGTTTTTTTGTTCTTTTGCAGGAAATGCGATCTCCTTCTCCCTTTTTGCGTCCCCAATGTAAATATCTTTTTCTTTCTTTCTTTCTTTTTTTTTAGTGTGTAGAAGTCTGCTTATTAATTGTCGAAAATATTATTCAAATCTAATATAAGTATGATAAAACAATTATAAAACAGCGGTAAAAAATAGTTGCTAAAGAAATAGTATTGGTTTCTTTGTAATAAAGTAAAAGAATTAAGGATTGAATCTCCTATCATTTTGAAGATAAATTAGTTGATTCATCTTTGTGGCTCATGCTAGATGGGAAGGGGCGTGTTAAAGAAGTAACAATTAAAAGGAAAAAGAATAAGAAAAGTCTTAGAATTAGAATTTAAACCGTAATGAGTGACCTCTAGTCCTGTCAAAGCATTTGGTATGAAAAATGAAAGTTCAATTAACAAATTAATATAAGTAATTGCTATTCCGCTAGGTTAAAAGATTGTAACAGTTAAAATGTGTAAGATTTACCCCATAACATAAACATTGATGAGAGACTTCCTGACTGTGGACCTCATGTGGCTTTGTTTTTAGTGAAAAAGACTCGATGGTACACATTAATGAGATGTACGACAGAATCTTTTTCATTTTCTTGTCATTTGTATTTGGGATGATCGATCCATTCACATATGCCTATGGAGATTTTCTCTGTTTAAAAAAAAAAAAAAAAAGTATTTGCGAGATCTGTCCATGTTTGTTGGGCTTGTATCTCAACCAAGCCCATACGAGGAACCACAACCCTTTTTGTTTTTTAAATTGTTTTATTTCTAGCATTTATGTAATATGGTCATTGTCTACAGAAACTTTATTAGATTGAATCTCTTATAGCATGGACCTGATATCCAGACCCATAGAATTTATACCCTGATATCCAGACCATAGAAGTTATATTTAAGCTCAAAATTGGAGTCATCTATTCATAACTTGAAGTTGAATATTGCAATGGACCATTCCTGACCAATATGTCATAGGTTATAGTATATCATATCATATTACTATATATATATATTAGAAGTCAAATGTTGTGTACTAGCTCTATTCAACAAACGCGAAAATATTGGTAAAACAATATGATCCCATATATTTTACCTCTGAAACTTACAGACCGACGTTTGTGAAAATATATAAGAAAGGATCCGTGGAAGAGTTCAAGCCCGACCCGTATTTGGCGACTATAATGAACTGTTTGCTTTGGGCGTCTTATGGTTTACCCTTCGTAACTCCTGATAGCATCCTGGTCGTTGCCATCAGTGGCGCTGGACTGGCTATGGAAGCCACGTTCATTACTCTTTTCTTTATGTACGCACAGAGAAGAGGACGAGTAATTCCACGCGTCCAACTCGATGGAAGATTCCATACAAAATGCAACGCTACTCATTACTCACTCTCACTTCAACGAATTCTGGTTCTAGTAATGAAAAAAGAAGAAGAAGAAGAAGAAGAAGAAGAAGAAGAAGGAATTCTGGCTCTAGTACAAAACGAGATAAGAATTTGGGATTATTTTTATTTATTTATGTCAAAGAGAAATCAATTAAAAATTTAAAACTCATAATCGTGATTACATCGTCTTATAGTAGATTTGTTCTCCAACTAAAACTCGGTGCTGAATTGAATCTTCTTACTCTATCTATCGATCTATTTATTTCCTCTTATCTCTCATTCTCTTCTCTCACTCTCACTATCTCTATCTCCTTGATATTTCTACTCTCCGCTTTCAAGTTTAGAAGATGGTTAGGGTTCAAATTGCTCCTAACGTCGTCGGAATCATCTATTTGTTTCCTTCTGCTTTATGTTTTTTTAGTCTATTTCCAAAATCAAGTTTGTTTCCAGGGTAATGGATTGTTGGTCGACGGTACGTAATTTTGAAAAGCATGTTCAGTGTTTGTTTCGTTTCATTTGCCTGCGTGGATTATTTTTTTCAGTGGTGGCGGAGTTGATTGGATGGATGGATTATTTTAAGTGGAGATGGAGACAGGTGTCGAGATTCTACGTAATTGAATTGTTAATGTTTTTGTGCAGGAAATGTCATCTCCTTTTGCCTTTTCATTTCCTCAGCATAACAATCGTTTCTCTGCTTCATTATTCTTCATCGTCATATCAGCTATTTGACTTTAAAAATTGGATCTGTAATTAGTCGAGGATTCTTTCTTGTGTATCGAATCAAATTTAACAATATTTTATGCTTAATAAAACATGTAATTATGAGTCGCTTCAGTTGATGAGATTTTCTTGTTTTAAGAGTTCAAATCTTGCTCATACTTGACCGAAAACTTTTTAGATTATAAGTTTGATCTTTGGCTACGTGTTTAAATTTAGAGAATGAATACAACAAAGATTACTCAATACAATTTAAGTTTGAGCAGGAAATCTTGTTGTCTGGGAATCACGGGTCTTATATATTGCATTATTATGAATTTTTGAATGCAGACCAACATTTTGGCGAATTATTGAGAGGAAAGACGTGGAAGAGTTCCATCCATATGCTTATATAGCAACATGTCTTAATTGCATGATGTGGATTCTCTATGGTTTACCATTTATTCATCCAGATAGCACTCTTGTCGTCACCACCAACGCTATTGGTCTAGCATTAGAGTTGATCTATTTGTCCATATTTTGTTGGTTTGATCGTCAGAATAAAGGAAGGGTACGTTTATTTGATTGTACATGTTTATCTCCGTTAACTAATTACATTCATGGATAGCTTTTCAGTAATTTTTATTTTCTTCTTAAAGAGTTCTGAATATCTAATTACTATGACTTCTGAGGCTTAAGTTGAATCAAAGATATGGGAGATTTCATGTTTGATAAAAAGATAATGAAACAAACAGCGTTTTATTTTATATAGCAATGAGTGCATGTTACCTCTAATTGCTCATATATATTTGTGTTTATTACTTTCGAAATAGAAGTGTGCACTGTAGACAGCATCGATATGTTAATGAATATTGCTGTATGGTAATTCTGCGGTTGTGTGTATTTTCAGAAGGCGGTTGGTTTGGGGCTATTGGGTGAAGTGATTTTCGTTGCGATTGTTGCGATGGTAGCTATTTTGGCTTTTCATACCCATAAAGTCAAGTCCATGGTTGTGGGAATTATTTGCGATATCTTCAATATTGTTATGTATGGTTCACCACTCACCATCTGGGTATGCATCTCTTCTCTTCAATCCAATTCCATTACTATTTATATTGCTTGTAATCTTGTACATTTACATCCACTCCAAATTTGAATCCTTTTGCTGCTATCTATGACATTTTTGTTAACTTCTCACTGTTAAGTTATGATGATGACAATTTTCAACAGCACAAGGTTATTACAACCAAGAGTGTGGAGTACATGCCATTTTTTCTCTCATTGGCAAACTTCTGTAATGGTTGCGTTTGGACAGCTTATGCTCTCATCAAGTTAGACTACTACATTCTGGTAAAGCTTCAGATTCTATTACACAATTTTGCACGTTGCTGGAAGTTTTCTATCGGTTTCATTTTTCACATGCCAAATTAGCGTATTTTCGAATAAATTGCTGCAGCAGATTACTAAAATTGATCGAACTAACCAAATTTTTTCAGGTAAGCAATGGCCTTGGAGCAATTTTAGGTTTGATACAGCTCATAATCTATGCATGCTATTATAAAACAACACCGAAGAAAGGTGAAGGTGTTGTTAAGCCTACTGAGGTTCAACTCTCTGGTGCGGCCATGGCATAAGCCATTTGTCCAAGCCCTTGCAGTTTTGGAAGTGCATATGGATTTTCTTCTCTTTTGATGATTTTTTTCCCATTACAACAATTCTGCGGCATTTATGTGAGTTATGTCTGCTGGTGAATGCGTTTGGCTAGTTAACGCTGGGTTTTGTATAAAAAAAGGTTCTCTAGTCAATCAGCTAGAATGCTAAAAGCTTTCTTGCTGGGTTAAATTAAGAAGGAATGCAGTTTTTTTGAATCGTAAGAACGAACTACGAACTAGGATCAAAGCCTTCAAGAAACAAAAACAAAAAACAACAACCGAAACGAAACGAAAACCAAAACCCAAGGTCTCGTGTTCAAGTTTTAGGCTTGATGGGATTATTGTGCATGTATTTGACTTTAGAAAAGATTTCTACATTTTATATTGATAGAAAGCTGTATGTTTAATATTTTAAATAATTAGGTTATGCATTGATCTTTTAAGTAATTAGTACCAATTATGATTAATTCTACATTCTTAACCCCTAATGCTCATTAATAATTATGATAAACTCTACATCCACTTTCAATATTAATCCTTTTAACAATAAATTAAATTGAACATAATATTTTTACACAAATTTTTTTTGATAATTTTTATGATATTAAAAGATACAGGTAATAAAAACGGTAAACCTTTAATTTTATCTATTTTTAATTTATTTCACCTAATGAATATTGATTTGGCTATTGAAAAGTCAAATTCCTGTTTATTTAAGTTGAAATGATAATTTTGTTTTCTATAATTTCTTAAACTTGTAATTAACCAAATTTTCACATTAAACATGTCACGGGCACGACTCATTTAGTGGACCTACAAACCAGAGCATCCTGATCCAAGAAATCAGAAAATCTGCAATCTTATCTAAAGCGTGAGGACTGTGATTAACTCCCAAGCATGTCCCGTAATCTTATCCGCACCTTTCTCTCCCTCTCACTGTCTCCCTAAAGAAAATTTACATTCGTTACTTTCTAAAAGATTCTCGCTACTATATGTTGTTGTAATCTCGCAAAACTTTGTGAAATTAAACTATGGCGGCCATTATTGCCTGCAACTTCATAAGTCTGAGTATACCCACCAACCGTATTCGTTTCCCCTTTCAAAGAACTCGACATAACAATGTTTTGTTGAATAGGCGGTTCGTGCCAAAATGTTGTTCAAAAAATCACAACCAGTTTCAGGTATTTGTGTGTTTTCCTTAGATTAAGAATTAAAAAGAAACATAATTGTTCATTGAACTGTGAATTTTGAGCAGAAATGGAAGGAAAGTGCGATTTCTATCACTTTAGCGGCTGGGTTGATAACTGGAGTGCCTTCATTTGCAAACGTTAATGCAAATGCAAGTAATAATTTGGCATTGCCCGATGTGTCGGTGCTAATATCGGGTCCGCCAATCAAGGACCCAGGTGCATTGTTGAGATATGCCTTGCCTATTGACAATAAAGCTGTGAGGGAGGTACAGAAACCGCTTGAAGATATTACGGACAGTCTTAAGGTTGCCGGTGTTAAAGCGCTTGATTCTGTTGAGAGAGTAAGCATCGTAGCCCTCCGTTTTCTCAGATGGAAGTTTGTTGAAATCCATACGAACTTTGTTGGTTTAGTTTTTCGTTGATAAACTCCCCAGGACAAGAGGTTTCCGAATTTTGATAAATTTTATGAAATTTCAGGGAGGTTTCTGACGGATTTTGATTGCTGTTTATGGTGGTTTTCATAATTTTTTAGGAGAGGTTAATGATGAGTTCTTGAACTAATTGTAAATATTTTAGCTGATAATTGGTTTATGAAATTTACCTTTTGGTAAATAATTGAACTGTGACTCGAAAGACATATTTTTGTCTATGAAATTTGTAGAATGTGAGGCAGGCGTCACGAGCACTTAAACAAGGGAAGAGTTTAATTGTAGCAGGATTAGCTGAATCAAAGAAGGATCATGGAGTGGAATTGCTTGAGAAGCTAGAAGATGGAATGGATGAATTACAACAGATTGTTGAGGATAGGAATAGAGATGCTGTTGCACCTAAACAAAAGGAATTGCTCAACTATGTTGGCAGGTGAGTATTACTCTACCATCGTTAACAATTCAGCATAACCATAACTATTCAATAAATAGCAGAGGTGCAAAGTCAGAATAGCTTCGAATGTCTCTGCATCTAAATCATACCTTATGGAATATCTTTCATCAGTGATCCAAAATCTTTGGAGTATTTAAGCTCTAGCAACTGTAATTTCTAAATACGATGGCTAATGAAAATGGTTTCTAAATACCTAGAAATGGTCTTGTCGGCCATACTCACTTAGTAAGACCAAAAGTGCCCTCAAGTTGACTTCGCTGTGCTGATTGTAGCAGTTCTGTCATTATAGATTGCCAACTATTGCTTGGATTTCTCTTGAAAGTGGCATAATCTGATGTACCAAGTGTACTGACCATAGACGAGGGTTGATTATCGCACATCGCCTCTAAAGAATTTATTAGCGTTTTGAAAGGAAGGTAAATGCACACAAAGATTCTATAACAGTAGAATACACAATGATTATTGATCTTGGAGGCAGGTAAGTTTGCTGCCCACTTCCCATTCAACAGTCTCAACTTCTGACATCCTGGAGGAGAGCTTAGTATAGTGAATCCCATCCGTCATGATGATCAGAGAAATGCATCATAAGAGCATGCGTGTCTCGTAATACACTCCCTAGTATATTTCAGCATTTGGACTTCCGTACCTTACCCTGAATTGCTCAAATTTAGGTTACCCCTTTCCATTGCAGTGGTTCAATGAGTTATCTTTTCTCAAATTTAGCTTATTCATCCTGTGGGCAGTTCAATGAATTATCTTTGGTCATTGTCTGTGTCAGAATTTGATTCCTTAGGGTTTATCCTTGTTTGGAAAGGGCTTTTACTTTTGCTTGAAGTTGAGACCAAATATGAAATTACTATTACGGAAACCTTACTGGCCTACACTATGGAAGCTTTGATACCGGCCAATACCCATTAAAGAAATGCTAAACTAACCATGTCATAGAGGTTACTAATGACAAAATCTCACTTGCACAAGAACTATATCCTTTCTGCAAGAAAAAATTGGGTCGGACTTCTAAAAGTTCATCCTATTAAAATGAACTTTTCTCATATATACCTTGTCATTGACTGCAGCTGAGATCTTCCTGGGGCATTGCGTTTCTGCAGTGTTGAAGAGGATATGATAGATGGCTTTCCATATGAGGTGCCCGAAGAATACCAAAGTATGCCTCTGTTAAAGGGGAGAGCAACTGTTGACATGAAAGTCAAAGTCAAGGACAATCCTAATATAGACGAGTGTGTATTTCGAATAGTTCTAGATGGCTACAATGCACCGGTTACTGCTGGGAATTTTGTAGATTTGGTGCAAAGGCACTTTTATGATGGCATGGAAATACAAAGAGGTATGATAGCTTAATCCATGTTTGTATTATTTTTTCTGTTGGAATATTTTTTTGTTCTTCTTCGTTCTCTATTTAATACAAACACAGATTAGGTTTTCCTGTCTCAGGTAAGAAAAATGTTCATCTTGACTGCAAAATAATTCTTTATCTTGGGGTTAATGACTTTAGTTTAGGCTATTTTAGGAACAGGAAAATTACAGAATTGTATATCTTGGACATTTTTTACCGTCTGCAATATCATGAATTGGCAATGACATATATTCTGAAGGCCAAACTATCATATGCTTATTGGGCATCTATGAATGAATGATTGTCTTGTTCTTCCACAGCTCCTCTGATTTTAGCCATCATAGGCTTAAGTGATTTATTGATTGCTTTAAACAATAAATTGTGTTGAAGATGTGAATTTTATTAATTACACATGATCATAATGCTTAGAAATTCCCTTGATTTGTGCTGCAGCGGATGGCTTTGTTGTCCAAACAGGAGATCCTGAAGGCCCTGCAGAGGGTTTCATTGATCCCAGCACAGAAAAAACCCGAACAATACCATTGGAAATCATGGTGTATGGGGAGAAATCACCTTTTTATGGAGCAACTTTGGAAGTAAGTTTCTGTACATTTGTCTGAATCTATATAATTTGAAGGCTAGATTACAAGGAAAAGTTTCTGTAAATTTGTCTGAATCAAATATAATTTTGAAGGCTAGATTATAAGGAACAATTATTGACCAAGAACTATTAGCCATCTTTCTAGAAGGTTAAGCAATAAAGCATTTGAAAATTTGACCTCATGTCTGTTATTCTTGTTTCTTTTAACTCCTTTGACCAGTCTTCTAAAGTCTTTCCCTTACCTCTTCAGTTAGAAGTTTCCCTACCTACATTGAGAACTTTTTTTTAATTTGAAATATATAACACGTGATTGGACAGGAACTGGGTCTGTACAAAGCTCAAACGAAGCTTCCGTTTAATGCTTTTGGAACAATGGCAATGGCCAGAGCGGTGAGAATTTGAATTTCAGCATCAGTTTTCTATAATATATGATCTGTAATGCAATAACTAAATAGAAATTGCCTGAATTTATACTTTTCAGGAGTTTGAGAACAATTCTGCATCAAGTCAGGTATTCTGGCTACTGAAAGAAAGTGAATTAACTCCTAGTAATGCCAATATTTTGGATGGCCGGTATGCTGTCTTTGGTTATGTGACAGAAAATGAAGATTATTTGGCCGATCTTAAGGTTGGCGATCTGATAGAGTCTATTCAAGTAGTGTCTGGACTGGAAAATCTAGTGAATCCTAGTTACAAGATTGCTGGTTAGACCTTTGTGTCATCGGGGTATGATAATGCATGAGACTTTTCAACAAATTAATCGATGAAGGCCAATTCTTTTATGTGGTTCAAACTTTAGGTTGGTTGGTTGCCCAATAACTCTATTTTTTTCCCCATTTGAGACAATTGTAATGTTCAAATCGAGAATGCATTCATTGGAATGTTGTTGCTGTCATCCCCGAGTTCATTATTTTATAAGTATTGTCATGTTATTGTTAATAGGATTTTACTTGCGTCAAGCAAAATATTCGGCTTCACCGCATTGGTGGCAGTATTTTGTTTCTGTTCAAGCAATTTCTAAATTGTTAAATTGCTTACATGAAGCTGAATTACATGTTAACTCTCAAGGGAAACACAACTGGTACTTTGGTTCAGCTAGCCTCACAGTATGAAATGACTTGGGGCAGGGCGGTTGGTATGGTGATCGATCGATAAAGTAGAATATAAGTTGAACTGAACATTTTGTATAATTTTATTTTTAAAGGTAAATGAAAATTAACAATGCCAAACATTTCATTACTTTAAAATTGACAAGCGGTACACTCCAAATAAGGATTATGAAGAAGCCAGATTAAGAAAAATCCATCCAGCATAATTTTAGAGATCTTTCAATAGTTATGCACATTTTCTAGCTCACAGTATTCCACATGCGACCAACCTTCTCCGTAACAAGGATTTGTACAGTTAACAAACTCTCATGTCCATAAGAATTAATTTTTTGTGGCAGATTTCGACCATCACTGATCAGATGGGCAGCATTTCATATACATTACTAAAAGCTTTTCTAATATTCTATAGGGTAGGATAAGTTGATTAAGCTCACTCACAAAAGTATCTGCCAATTCATTCTGTAACTGTTTTCTCAGATATAGGAGAAGTAGAAGGTATGAAAACCTTTACAGAATGCACCATCAAATAGAGAAACAAATAACGCAGAATTCATCCTGGCCTACTGTTTCCACAGTTTTGTATACAATCAGCTCTTAGATCCCTTTGTTTTGATTGAATTAAATACAAATAGGATATCAGAACTCGGAGTTCGTATCTTAAAACAAGTTTCTGCTTTAATTTAAGGACAACCTCTTTCTCATGGTCCTCGATATCTGCGAAAACAGAAGCAACCCTGAGGCTGGTCGAGAGGGATCATGCCTCCACCCTTGGATGTGTCAATAGCCTCCAACATTGACACAACCTCATCCATCTCGGGCCGTTTGTCAGGGTTGGCATCCCAACATCGTTTCATCACATTTGCTAGAGCACTAGGGCAGCAACGTGGTATCTCTGGCCTCAAATTCTGTAATCATATGCACAAGTCAAAAACTCCTGTAACATACAACCTTAGGAATAACTGTTATAATGGCTATAAAGAGCAAATAACATTTTTTCCAATAATTTCTCTTTTGGTCTTGCAATCTTAGAAATGGCTACAAAGAGAAAACAAAATCATTTGCTGTACATTGCAAACAAAATATGCAATACGACTTAGAATTAATATAATCTTTAGTTAAGGTATAAATATAGAAAATTAAATGTTATGATGTTAGTTTATGGCATTACGGAACCAGAAAAGAAAAGTCTCAGGTATTTTATCTACCTGGCGGACAACAGCTGATGTCACTTCTGAGAAGCTGAGGTCAGGATATGGCATATCACAGCAGTATATCTCCCACAAGCAGATACCAAAACTATATACATCACACTTTCTATTGTATGGGTTGCCATTCAGAACCTGTTCCATTCCAAAAGTCATTGATAATAGGTTTTACAGACTGTTAAGGAGCTCAAAATCCATATATGTCATAACCAATTAATATGAAGAAAGGCAAGTCTTTGCAAACAGTTCCATCCCTAAATGCTTGAAGTTGAGAGAGAACAACATTCTTTCCTCTAAATAAGTTAATTTTCAGAACTCCAAACCATCCCTAAACAGACCAAAACACAATGAAGCTGTTTTCTTCCTTCTTTTACAAGTTGGTGAAATTCACAGTATCAGAGCGTGACAAAGAGCCATCTGTTTTAGAGAGAGCTGCCAACACGTCAGATGATACAGAACAACTGAAGTCTTATCACAAGAACCCAAATATTAATATGGAACATGCTGTAACATTAGAAAAATTGTCCTTGGCTTAGCGACCACATGTTACAATCATTTTTTCACTTTGTAAATTATACACCTTTGTCTGTATTTACAGGCGGGAAGCAATGTGTGAAAAGCCAAGACTTAAAATACTAACAACTTCATTCATTTGTTTTAGGAGATATTCATAGTGAAAGAGCCTCAGTAAAATATGGCGAACTATGCTGTCCAAGGCAGAAAACATCACTGCTGGAAATGCTATGCATTTAAGTTTTAGCAAATACCTAAAAGTTGAGTAGCGCGTACACTCTTTAAGTGCATTATTAACAGAGACCCTCGAATTCATTGTTCAACGTATGCAGCTTCTAGTTTAATTGATGTGTAAAGCATAAACCCAAATGGAATCATACGCAAGAATAATAAAGAAAGAGAGAGAGAGACTATTGTAGAGTTCAATTCAAGATACTGAGTTGTATACCTCTGGTGCCATGTAACCAAGCGTTCCAGTCTCTCCAGTCATATCATGAGGATTCGAGGCCTCAAGGCGAGCAACCCCAAAGTCAGCTATCTTCACTGTACGTGTCTTGTCCAGAAGCATGTTTTCTGTTTTAACATCCCTGTGGACAATTTTCTTAGAGTGAAGATAGCTCAACCTATGAAACAGAGAATTGAGGGTAAATACAACTTGCAGATCAGTTTATCAAAACAACAGGCATTCCTTTCAGATGTAAAAAGCTTAAGCACTTTCATGGCAATATCAAATATGAAAGATTTGAAGAATAGGGATACAGGTAAGGCATGGGAAGTATACCCTCTTGCGAGATCAATCGCCAGCTGCATAACTACTTTGAAAGCTAGCTTTCTTCTTCGGTTCTTTATTAGGTAAGATTTTAGAGCACCACCAGGACAGTATTCAACAACAACACAACAAACATTACTAGGCATGCCAATGTGACCATTTTCCGTTTGTATGTTTAGCTCTGACATGCCCATTGTTGCCCCTATAAACTGCACAAAGAAATTGTCATGTATGATTCAAGACCAGTTTCATTAAATATGCAGCAATCAGTAAAGAGTCTCTGCTTCAGAAGCTTTTGGTGCAACAAACCATTTGGACCATTGACCAGTTACGGCGCAATTACTCTCAATGCAAACCATATACCTAAGTTGAACCCTGAGACTATTGACAAAGCTCATGATGCATAATTCTACTGAAGAAGAGAGAGTAAATATCAAGATTGCAACTCACAGTCTTGAAAGAAATTAGTAGTGAAATTCATATTTTTACACTGATTCTAGAACTATCTCTATTCAATAGAATTGGCTTCACTCAAATTTTGAGTAGAGTAGGAGACATTAAACTAATACTACAAAGCATTATTATCTTGTTTCCAATACTTTGCTCTTTTTCCCCTTTTCAAGAATGATAGTCCGATAGCCATTGTCTCTGCTCTGTTGATTCCATTACTACTAGAAGGGACAGGGGAAGAAAAAGGAAAACGAAGAGTCAAGATAAGAAATGTTACCTTGGTGACATTAGGATGATCAAGCTTGTGCCAAACAGCAACTTCTTGGGTAAAAGCTGCTCTGAGTGAAGCTATTTCAGCGTCAGACCTGTGGCTCTCTTCCCCCCAGTCAAGAAGTTTAACTGAGCTTAAGAAAGAAATGAAAGTTAAAAAGTTTCCAAGGTGTGAAAAGAAGATCTGATTTTCTAAGCAATTTAGTAGCATTAGGGAGAAAAAAAATCCTCATAAGATGATAATTAAGCCAAATGCACATCATAAAAATAAAAACTAAAAAAATCAATCAAAATACAAATTATTATCCAAAAGGAAAACAATGATACCATCAAAACAAAATTGCAGCTTTTAATTAGGGATTAGAGCAACAATCATCCTTGTTTAGTTGTGCCAAAGATAAATAGAGATGGGCTTTCGTGAGTTCACAATATAACCATCGATTTGGCGGCTTTGTGGCTCGCCAGAATAGGCAACTCAAATGTCAATTTCTGTACCTTTAATTTTTTAGCTTTTATTCCCAAAAGGTGAGATATAAAATGTGAATGAACAATAAGAAAAAACACATGAAAGTTGAAGAAAGAGAACATTACAATATTGAAGTTATTACAGCTAACTGCCAACCAGACCAATCTCGTGAATCACGGATTTGTAAAGAATAGAACTATAAGGGTCTACCACTAGAAATCATTTGCTAAAAGAAGCAAAACAGCTCTATCTCTTTGGACATGGAAAAATCTGAAGAATATGAAAGAAACTAAATGTAAATTTTGTTCTAAAAATGTAAATAGTTTCCATCTCCTTGCCCCGTTCTGCATGGAAATAAAAATCCAATTAGAAACTATCAATTGTTTTCCCTCAATTTCCGCAAGGAACAATTCAATATGAAACGTGACACAGGAACATACCCCTCAATACAGTATGCCACAGAAAGCCTTCAAAAATAAAACTATACCCCTACTAAATTGAGCCAAAACCCAAAAAATTGATAATAATCACAACAATTCATATAATCTCCAGTCTAGTACTATCAGGGAAGCATAAATGGAAGAACATTCATTGCTTTAAGAGCTTTCATCAATAAAGCTTTTGTTCCTCAATACATGAACCAAACAACGCCACAGAAATTCAACCTCGTCATAAAATTCTTACTGCACTCAAAAGCTACAGCTTATAGTTGTATTCAAAATGAAAATCCACTTCACAAATTTCGCTAAACATGGAAAAATCCTAAATTTGTTACACCATGTCCAGAACCAAGAACATGACATGCATGAGGAGAATTATGTGAAATGTGCACCAAGGTGGTAGAATTGTAAACAGAGAAGCTTTAATTTACAAAATGGATATTGCTAATTTTCTCAACAAATTTGAATATATTAAGATAAATATAATAGCTAAACGGGCAGATGCAAAATACAGAAATTACTGAAAGGAGAAAAAAAAGTGGAAAAGGAACAGAAAGGGAGAGAGGAAATGAATACCAGCAACATCTTGGCCATCATATATACCACGATGTACCGCTCCAAAAGTGCCCCTAGCAATTGCACCTCTGATAATAAGCCTCGAAGGATCAATTTCCCACTCTTGCCTTGTGACAGTGCTACCGCGGCTGGTGTTAATGGGTCGACATAGCTGTAGACCATCTTCATAATCTTCCTGCTCTCTCTTGTTCTTATTCTTCTCCATAGTCGATGCTCTACTTAGATGCCTCTGAAGCTGTTCATCCAAGCTCTTAAGATCAATCTGATCTGCTCTCACATATCCTCCGCCGCCACTTTCACTCTTCTCCTTCATTTTGAAACTTCAACAAAACACTCCCTATCTCTTGCTCTTATCCCAAGGTTGTTATGGCAAAGACCAAAAACATAAGAGTGTAAGTGCTTTATTTTTTGATGGTGGTGAAGTTGGTGTCACCACTCATGACAACGTTTTCTTTTTCTTGTGATATCTGTTTCAACACACCCGTAGCTGATTGTGGGCAGTAGTAATGTTTTATATATATGCGTGTATACATATAAAGAATCTATGGGAAGAGCAGCGTGTTAAGAACCTTGTATGTTTGATTTTTGTCTAATATGGGTTTGAATATGAATAAGCAACTGAAACAGCACAAGGCATGTGGCCACATGGATTTTCCCTGAAGACGACGTATGTTTTTCTGACCCACCTCAGTCTCTTCTTCTCGTCTCAACCTCTTCTTTATTTTTTTAAAATTAATTCATTATTTCATTTCATGCTGTTCTCTCTGTTTCTCTTTCTCAGTGTCTCCTCGTGGGTTGTTGTTTGTTAGTTTATGGGATTCACGGTCAATGTACCTTTTCTTTTTTCACAATTTCTTTTTAATTTATTTCTGTAACCTTAACTGTCTTCTCTTACTGTAGCTGATTCTTGATACTGGAAACCTATGGGCAGTGCGTGGAAGTTTAAAAATTGTATATTTTTTATTATTATTATTTTAAACGAAATCCGAGTTAATTAGCTTGAAAAAAGGAAGGGGGACTCCCAGTTAATTAATTAAAATAAAATCAGGTGTAAATCATAATTCAAATTTGAAAAATTTTAAGATGTGACTGTTTACATTCAAAGAAGATTACATAAAACGTTCATACAGCCGGTGCCGGTCTATTAATAAATTATGATTTAGTACTAAAAATAGTCAAGCTCTTGATAAATCCTTAAGGTGATGCACCACGCACCAAGGTTGACGTGACAGAATAGAGTTTATTTTTATAAACTTAAAAAAAAAAAAAAAAAAAAATACTCCAACTATTTTAAAATTACTATAAATCGAGATAGCGTAATGTGATATATCTTATGCACTTCAGTATTTTTTCAAATTCTTGTCGCATTGTAACAAACATATCAAAACTTTTATTCAAATTAAAAAAAAAAATTAATTAAAATACAATTTTTTATGTAAACTCTATTTAGTGATAAATTTTTGTAATTTAATATTTATTCTATTTTATTATTTATTATAAGAAATGAGAAAATTACTGGAAATAACAAACTTATTTAAGTGTCATACTAGTAATACCCCATAAATTAAGTTAATCTTCTTTACACATTGATACTTGGCAAGGATGATTCAAATTAAATGATGGGCCAAATAATTAATTAATCTTCACTTATTGGTATTTAAGCAAATTTCCCATATTTGTTGTCTACATATTTTGTCCAAAATATTTAACAGGAATCTAACCTTATATGGTTAGGGGTAGGGGTGGCGAACGCGTGCGATTTAAATCAATTTATTAAATATTATACTTTAGAATTAAGTAAATTTAATCTAATGTAATAATACATCACAAATTGAGTTTGAATTAGTTTGATTCGTGATTTGAACTATTTCTTTTATCACACTATAGTATGTAACAGTATAGACATGTGTAGTATTTTTCACACTTATTCTATAGTTGTTGATTCAATTAAATACTTACTCATTAGTGAAATTTTCTTATACAAAAATAACATAGCATATAAAATATAAGAACAAATAAAATATCTTCATACACAACATTATAAACAAAAAAAAAAAAAAAATAGATTTGTAGTTTATATAAAGGAACTAACATATAATATACAATTTAAAATTAAATTAATTTAGAATTTAAATCACTAATAAAAGTTTTAAAAATATTAATTTATAAATTAATTTAAAATTTTTTAAATTGATTCAAAATAATTTAATTAACGAATTGAATTAGTTTAAATTAAGCCATTTTAAAAAGTTTGAATTTAATTGTTTGAAAATGTTCACGCTTATATATGATATATGATCAAGATTTTACGATTTAAATAATTTTGTGGTTATTGGTTAACGTGGGAGACTTGGGATTTGGGAAGTCTTGTTACATGATTGCATAAAAGAATATAGGGTAATAAACAGACATGAATGTAGAAGCGGAAGCCAAGAGCCAGAATCCAACAATAAAAAAAGTATATGGAGGAAAGGTGTATTCACTCTAGTCCAGCGACATAGATATTTGAGGGCTATTTTATTTGTGTTATTCAAACATATTATTCATTTAGCAAGTATCTTGTATTTGTTTTAAGAGTAGTTAATTTATAAACAAAAAAATAAACAAATTATTAATAATTATTCAAATTTGCTTATATTCAAATGTATTCAAAATTTATATTTATTTAGATTTAAGATAAAAGAGAACACACGCATTGAATATAAATATCTAAATAAATTATTTACTCATAATTTTAAAATACTCTTTCATATTTTTTTTTTTCAAAATTTTTATCTTAATTCAAAATAATATCAAAATGTAGTTGACATCATTGATGTAGTCACTAATTTTGACTCTGACACTCTCTTTCTTGTAGATAATGTGTCGGTGAGGGAATAGACCGTCATATAACTGATCAACGATCATTAGCGAGTCTGATTTCATGGAGATAGGTTGCAAACACAACGATTCAAACTATTTTTTTTTTTTGTTATTAAGTGATTAATTCCCATTTAATATATTAAATTGATAATTTAAATCAGTCAAAATCTTATTGAACCCGTTTTGACATTACGTAGGATCGTATCATTTGATAATCTACCATCTAGGTTAGAAGGCAGGAAAATTTATTTTTTGATTTCTTGGATACCCTCGTTCAACAGAAACCCATATAAAAATAAAACAGGGAAAGGAAAATTTTTTGAGATATGTGCAGAAACTTTACACAGAAAGCAACATATGTGGGCACTTACCTCTTTGACTTGTAGAAGATTAGCAAGGCGGATGAGTGTTCATGCATATTATATGGATAGATATATGCCGCCAAACTGGCCTTACAAACTCAATTATTATTTCATCAATAATACCAAGCCAACCATCCAACTAATTTCAACGCAGTTTTTTTTTTTTTTTTTCATTTGTCTGCAATTCCAATTTAGCATCGCGATGCCAATGTCTCAAAAAAAAAAAAAAGAAGTAACCATCCTTCCTAGATAGTGCTTTCTTTGTCCTAGATCATTCATTTAATTATATCATTAACGACATAATTGTATTACTTTACTACCCACTTTTCTCAGAGCGAACTACCAAAATCTTTCTAGGTACCCATATTGGATTCATGGTCTGAAAAATATATACTTCCTTCTTTCTTTACTTTTGATTTCTCTTTTAAAACTAGCCAACACTTTTTACCCATTTTTGTTAAGAGTAAAAACAATCGTGAATCCGTAGTCGGCAACTGAGATTGATAGCGATTGAAGATATTCCCGTACTTATTTCTGGACTCGTCGAATTTACATTACGTAGTAATTGTTTGGAAATATTTCCTTGCAGCTGAATGCTTTATCCGTAGGAAGACATAACATATGTGTATGTATTTATATCTACATATATGGCAACGTAAAATTAAACAAAAATAAAAGGAGTAATAATGGTAAAAGGGAGTTTATCCTCATAAGCGTGCTGTGTTGCGTTTCCCGCGATTGAATGCTAATATTGCTGATTAAACCGCCTATACACACTCCTTGTACATCACCTTGCACGTGAAGCTTTTTAAACACCCCGCCCTTTTCTTTTTTAAGCTTCATTCTCCATCAAAAGCAGAGGTTATAATTCTATATCGAGACTGGAGTTCACGGAGCAACCAACCAACCAATCAGTTTTATTTTATTTCACCACCATCGACTCCCGTGATTTTGACTCGACTCGACTGCCTTGGATTTGTACCCCCATCCCAGCACTAAACAGATTACAAGGCAGATCAAGTTCAAAGATAGAAAATTTCAGAATATCTATGTTATGAATTAGAGATGTCAGAAAAGAATATTAGAAGCAATGGGGGAAATACCAGTTGGGCCATGTCCAGTTGGTATAGTCTGCGCCCAACCCACCACCACCCCCCAAAAAAAAAATTTTAAAACATCGTCAGTCATTCTTAATTTTGTATCGGGTTCTAATCGTTTTCAATTTTTAACGATGGAATTCCATCCAGTAGCATCTATTCACTAGAGAAACTCTTTCATCAAACCTTCGGAACATCTAAACCGCCAGACATAGCAACTAATACCAGCTTCCAAACTTTTCTTACAAGACATACTATAACCATGAAATTTAGTTCAAATGCCGAAAATGAATTGATAGACTCCAAATGTCCATCAAAACTGTCCAAATCGATTTATGTGATTGCACTAAATTCACGTTTCCTTCTAATCTCCCACAATATGGGGTGTCATAAAACTCGATTCAAAGATCAGTCAAAACGAAGTGCTTCTACTTGATGTGGCATATTTGAACTGTATGGATATTTGCTGTGGCAAATCCAATAATATATGTTCATATATTCTTTTAAAAGAGAAAAAATCTTCACAATGGGAACCTCATACCCGCCTCTTCTTCTTCTCCGGTGTTGCGTGTACTTGTGCTTTAACCCCATACATTTTTACTTGAAAGTTTTCAAAAGCCTCAGAGACTGCTCCAACCTGTTTCACAGACAAGTCTCTATTACTAAAATGCAAACATAGATCAAACAATGTGATCAAACCACCAAAATCAATAAATTCACAGACCAGGTCAGGTTTTTTGGAGTACACCCTGACTATCATATCCTGATAACATGTAGGTAGCAAGTGGCTAATGCGATTATCAGGTATGGAAAACTTCTCCTCACTTTCGTAATCCTGCAAAGAAATTAAGCCTGTAACCTTAAAAGCCTGCACTGTGAAAACATCAAAGCTACTGGAACTTGAAGCCTTGTTGCTGAATTAGGAATATTTTCAGGATCCCTACAGAAGATATTACAGATCTCCATTCTGTAATAAGGGCATTTGAAGTCTTCATATAGTAACTTGTATTAATAACACAAACTTACTAAATGAATTCAATATTTGCAATCACACTTGCAATGCCATTACTTTATTGATTTTCTTTTCTAGCAAAATTGCCGAAGAAAATTATATCTGTGCTACTGAGCACACGAACAAGTTATTTTATCTCAAAAGATTAAGTTAGATGGTGGTAAAAAATATTACAATCTTTAAGAGCTTGGTGTCAAGTTAAATCTGAGTCAGCAGGATGAACTGTTGGGCAATATTACCATGGGATGATATCACTAGCTAAAAAGTGATAAAAAGGAGAGCTTGCTTGCATGCCTTATGTTATTTCCCTATTTCATTCAGAGGGTATAAAAAGGTTCTCCTTCTGTTGTTAGTCAATATGCTCAGACCCACACGCCAATATCCCACTCTTTGGAATTTCACAGCTACCACATAATCATGCAATGGAAGAAAATACTAGAATCATCAATATTTTCAAGATGAAGTATATAAGAATATCCCAAGTTAAACAAATCACTAACAGAAAGATGATGTTGATCATATAAATAAATAAATAATTATAAAATGAGTCTATAAAAATGAATTTTGTTACCTTGAAAAAGTTGATGCTGGAAGTAAGCATGCACCAAAGAAAAAAAAAACATGACACAAATTACTTGTCACGCTGAAACAATAGGGGAGAGAAAGAAATGACCTCCACAAATGAGCATTAAATGGCTCATACTAATTCAAATACCTTTCAAGAGGATTACGTCGTCCGTGAACCAAATCAATTCTGTCATTGCTAACAGCAACATCCTCTTCTTTTAGTATTACTCCACCATTTTTCTGTTGAGTGAAAATAGATAACATAACATATTAGAAAATTCGATTTACTTCATTCGCAATTGACATATCAATATACAAACACTTATATGAAGCACTATTACTATATACCTGGGAACAAACAATATCTTGTGCGGTGATATCTTTGAAATGTTCCAATTTGTCCTTTGGAACAGCATACTCATTACAAAACTGCCACAGCAAAGAAAATAATACATGTTAATCATTCTGACATATAATTTTGAACTAAGTTTTCAGAGCATGGTGCATGTTATCAAAACACAATAGAGATCCAAGTTACTATGCTTCCTTCCATGTGATCTTCCATAAAAGCAAAAGAGGAGATATCAGCAACACTGTACTACCTGGTACAAATTCCTCCTGCGGATGCGCAAAATCAAATCCCTAGATTCCTTGAGTTCTTGGTCTGGAGCTATCTCAATAGTTTTTATTATTGTATCATCCAGCTGAATTTCCAAGAACCAAAATTAGCAAAGACTATATACCTCAGGGCTCAAAAACTCAACTGCCAATATAGTAAACAGCTTTGAAAACCTTCCAGTAATCAGATGGCTTGTCAATGGTAGATGAGATTCCTAGAAAATCATTTGCTTTCAACAAGGCATCTACTACCATAAGCTCTACTGCCTGCAAGGATAACACGGTCAGATTGCGGAAACAGGGGCTTCAAATACTACTAGAAAGGCTGAAAGATCATCCAAGAAGAAAGAACAAGAAATGAATAAAAATTTGTATCGACAACTGAACATGCTAATATAGATCCTATCTGAACTAGAATAAATAACTCTATTTTCATACCTTTACTTTTGGATGAGTATATACAGTTCTATACAGATCAGCACGAGTGTAAAATAACTTGTGGATGGTCTGATCTGGCAAGAACCCATAGTTTAGCAAGAAAAATAAAGGTAAATATAAATGTTAGAGAAGTCGTGAATAGCAGATACTAACAATCCTTGGCACGATAGCAAATCTCATCACCCAAAACCCGCATTGTCTCCATCAACCTACAAGGGATAAAAATTATATCATGCGGTAGGTACATTCTTTCCCATTTCATACTACAGTAGTTACAAGAAAAGGATCAGGCCACCAACAATAAATAAAATCAACAGAGGATTTAACGCGAACCTCCTAAACTCAAAGTTGCATCCTAGGCCACAAGCCCGGGAATCCCGGACAATGTAATCAAACATACCTTCCAAATTTATTTACAAGCATGTAAAATTTTTGCAACAAAATGATATGCAATGGCATAAATTTGAACATCAACCAAAAGAAAGGGAGGATATAATTTGCAATGTGTAACTATCTAATACTCACTTGTCCACATCAATGCCATTTCGATCATTTGCAACAATATCATACAAGAAATGTTTCTTCCTTGTGCCCTACAAATAAGGCTACTATAAATATTGACAAAACCAAATAATAAAAATGATAACTGACAAAAGGACGAAACCAGATTTATGTGCATGACGAATTTTCCAAAAGAAAAACATAATGAGAACAGATATCACTTAAAGTAGGCCTAAAAATGGAACATCAAAAAGGATCTTATAATGAGAACAGATATCACTTAAAGTAGGCCTAAAAATGGAACATCAAAAAGGATCTTACTTTTGGAAGCGTGGACTCAGAGCTTGCAATTATCATCTCCTGTTACAAACAATAAATAGATGAATGAATACCAATCTGAAAAGTATTCATCATATATAAAGACCAGAGAGTAACAATACTGAAAAACTAACGAGATTGAAGTCTAATGGAGGACGCACACATGCAGATTACCACACACACACACACACACAGAGCACACAGAGAGAGAGAGAGAGAGGGAGAGAGAGAGAACCAAGTTTATCATAAAACTTGTGTTCATAATGTCATTTAAATGTTACTTTAAGTTTCACACAATAGCCTCTATTGCTTGCAAATTTCTAGACATATGAAGTTATGATAACATTACTCGCGCCCTTAAGGCCCCAAATTGTAAATATGGTGTCCCAGTTTAAAAAGACTGCCGCAATAGATATTTCATTTAAGATGACCTTACTTTTACTTTTTTAATCATTTCGGAGTCAACAAACCATCGTCGATGTCAATTCCTCATGAGACCTAAAATAAAAGAGGACCGTAAAGAGCACAATAAATTTTGTCAAAGGCAGTCAGATAGGAGAATGGAATGAAGAAAATTAAATGGCTTGAATTAGAGACTTTAACTTTATAATTTCTTATCAACGGGGAAATGTCATTATGATAAGTATAAATAATAGTAGAAGCCATATTCCTACTGAAGAAAAAGCCGAGGAACACCAAAACAGGGGCTATGAAACATCTAAAGCTGAATTGGCCAAATTTCAGTAACAGTACTTCAATGTTAAAACTCCCTTGAATAAAGAAGGACAAGGTATGATCCAAGCCTCATAGCCCTTAAATGCTGTAACAGGTTCATTAAAATATATATATTGTACATATTATTACAATAACTGAATATAGTATATCTAAAATCGATAACACGAATGGTTTTAAAGCATACAACACTTACAAACTCTAACTTGCAATAAAACTATTCACTGTTGTATCTTATACCTATCTTCTCGAGATACTAGTCTAGTTGCTTCAGTGTTATCGCTTTAATGAGAGGGTTTGTGACATTATCTACTAAAATATCTTTTCGATCAAAATTACTCTAGCACTAACAAATTCTTTCAAGATATAATACATTGAATATGTTTAGATTTCTGATGTGCTCTTGGTTCTTTAGCTTGTGCAATAGCACTTGTATTATCACATAATAAGCTTATCAAATAAGCCACACTAGGAACTATACCCAGTTTAGATATAAACTATTGCATCTAAATTGTTTTTAAAGCTGCT
>JAWDEX010000001.1:7611600-7635783 GCA_035221805.1 Trichilia hirta | reverse complement strand
GAATAGCAGATACTAACAATCCTTGGCACGATAGCAAATCTCATCACCCAAAACCTGCATTGTCTCCATTAACCTACAGGGGATAAAAATTATATCATGTGGTAGATCCATCCTTTCTCTTTTCATACTACACTAGCTACAAGAAAAGTATCAGGCACCAATAATAAATAACATCAACAGAGGATTTAACATTAACCTCCGAAACTCAAAGTTGCATCCTAGGCCACAAGCTCGGGAATCCCGGGCAATGTAATCAAACCTACATATGAAATTTATTTGCAAGCATGTAAAATTTTTGCAACAAAATGATATGCAATGGCATAAATTTAAACTTCAACCAAAGGAAAGGAAGGATATAATCTGCAGTGGGTAACTATCTAATACTCACTTGTCCACATCAATGCCATTTTGACCATTTGCAACAATATCATACAAGAAATGTTTCTCCCTTGTGCCCTACAAATAAGGCTACTATAACTATTGACAATAGTAAATAATAAAAATGATAATTGATAAAATGATGAAAACAGATATATAGGCATGACAAATTTTCCAAAAGAAAAAAACAATAATGAGAACCAGATATCACTAAAAGTAGGCCTAACAATGGAGCATCTAAAAGGATCTTACTTTTGGAAGTGTGAGCTCAGAGCTCGCAATTATCATCTCCTGTAACAAACAATAAATGTATGAATGAATACCAATCTCAGAAGTATACATAATACACAAAGATCAGAGGGCAATAGTACCAAAAACCTAATTAGATTGAAGTCTAATGGAGGACACACACATGCAGACTCCCACACACATATGTGCACGCTGAGAGAGAGAGCACCAAATTTATCATAAAACTTGCGTTCTTAATGTCATTTAAATGCCAATTTAAGTTTTCACAAAGTAGTTCTACTGCATGTAAATTTCTAAACACGTGAAGTTGCAATAGCATTACTCACTTAAGGCCACAAATTACAAATATGGTGTCCCGGTTGGAAAAGACAGCAGAAACAGAAATTCCATGTACAATGATCTTACCTTCACTCTTTTAATCATTTCAGAGTCAACATCAATGTGGTGCTCATCAACAATGTGATCAATCATCCTCAATGACATTTTCTCATGAGACCTAAAAAGAAAAAGAATTGCATAGAGCGCAATAAATTCTGTTAAAAGCAGCCAGATAGGAGAGTGAAAGGAAGAAAATTAAACGGTTTGAAAACAGAGATTTTAGCTTTGTAATTTCTTATCATTGAGGAAATGCCATTATGATAGGTATAATTAATAGTAGAAGCCATATTCCCATTAAAGAAAAGTCAAGCAACACAACAATAAGGGGCCTACAAAACATCTAAAGCTATAGTGGCAAATTCCAATAATGACAATTCAATGTCAAAACTCCCTTGAATAAAGGAGGACAAGCAAGGGCTCCAACCACGCAGCCCTTACACGCTTTGCTGTAACAGGACAGTCTAAAGATATTATAATATCATTTAATTACATGATAACCAGAGCATCCCTGATTTTTAAAATAAAGAAAATTTTGCATTTCACAAGGGTTAGCTAGGTGAAGTCCTATCAGGGATGCAGGTGATCCTTGTTACACAATTAGCTTTTAAAAAAAATAGGAAAAAGAAAAACTAATTTCACTTTCAGGCGAAAGTCAAATCAAACCTGAATTTGAAACTTAACATTTATATTGGAACTTGTCTTCAACTCAAATTAAGATGGCTCATTGTGCAAGTAGCTTATAACTTCCATATCAACACTGAATAATCCCAACTCTGACCACAACATACACAAAAAAGATTCTATTACAGATTGTCATTGGCAGAAACATATATAAGATCACTACTTGATCAATCACTTATTCGCTTACTAAAGGAAAAAAACAGAAGAAAAAATCTCTGTAAAATATAGAATTTTCAAGCAAAAATATATATCATCAAATTGAACTCCAATTTCCTCTTCACCAGTAGAAAGAAAGGATAAATGCCTCCTATGAGAGAATGTATTGTGTACCATTTGCAGTCATCAACAACACGGGGTAGAAATTCGTGTTCAAACAAATGACTGAAAGGTCCATGGCCAATATCATGTAGAAGTCCTGTGGATTAAATAAGCAAAACAAGTTAAGGGACCAGTTGACTTGAAATAAAGAATCAGGGGACACAATAAATTACCTGCAAGTTTCACAGTTTGAATGTCAAAGTCATCAATACCAAGTTCAGAACCCTACAATGATTGGAGCATTTACATAAAAGGACGGAGACACAGAACAAAATACAGTTAAGAGTATTCAGGAAACATAGAGAACATCTCTGTACTTGGTCCTTTCTGAGTTTTTGAACAGCTTCACCAGCAAGCCAGTAGACCCCAAGAGAATGCTCAAATCTGGAATGCACTGCTCCTGGATAAATCATGTGCGTCATACCTAAAAAATACAAAAAGTCGTCCTGTTATAAAAAACTTTGGCCTGTGACGGATATCACATAACCCGTAGCTCTTATTGTACCAATACAGAAAAATAAGAAAACATTTATCCAAGAAAAGTGCATTTCTACAATGCCAAGTGAAATTTAAAAAAGAAAAGACAAATATATTTGTTCAAGCGTATAAGCATACAACTATATCACCAAAGTCATCCGAAAACATTCCTATAAACGAGTTGAACTACATTCCCAGCGTATGAGGAAATGAAAAAACCTTTGTGATTATTTAATCAAAATCCACCGATCTTTTGATCCAAACTCAGTATTATGGAAACATTTCAGTTAAATGGTTAATTGAAAATTCTACCATAGAGAAAATGGCGTGAAGCTCACCAAGTTGTTTCAGGTCACGTAGCCTGTCCTACGAAAAAGCAAAACGAAATCATTAACAACAAAAGCATTGAAAAGTACAAATATTACTGAATCATTCCAAGAGAAACAGATATTAAAAAATAAAAAAAATAAAAAAAAAAAGCAAAATAATCAACTCACCTCTGAAACTCTTCGGTATCAATGAACTTCAATGAAAGCTGGAACAATACAAAACAATAATCAATGTTCTTACAACAACTTCTACATTCTTATTCCTTTCCTTTCGTTTTCGGCCAAGATTGAAGAAAGTGAAATTACCCTGTCAAGATAAATGTTTCCGTGGACATTGTCGTGAACATGCTTGAAGAATCTGAATTCTTGCGACGAAGTGAAGTGGTCTTGAACCGGGGTGAAGGACATGTCTTCCGTACAGAAAGCGCCCATTTTCAATGAACTGAGTGGCGCGGATTAGGTGTAAAGTGCTGCGTCAGAGGCTGGACTCTCTTCCGACGTCGTCTAGTTACTCACTATCTGCTACAGTCTCTAAACAGCAGGAAAGAAAATGAATTTGAAACTGTTAATTTTGCAGTCATTCTGTCGTTCCGCTAGAGTCCTAGGTTTTCGTTTTGCAGGTTATTGGATTAAATGAATTAAAAATTAAAAGATAAAAATAACAAATAATGTTCGGATAATCATATCTCATTTTTAAATAAATTATGAGATATTTAAATATTATTATATCAAAATATTAATATTTTTTGAGTGCTATAAATTATGATAATTAAAAATATAATTTTAATTTTTTATATTAATTAATAAAAATATGCAATTAATTTAATTATTAAAAATAAATAATATAATTATGTTACAATTAATACTATTACACTACACAATTTGTACTCTTTTCATGTACAACGTCCTATGTAATAAAAGTGATATGGTGATAAAAGCTAAATAACATGAAATTAATAAAAGTATAATAATATTTATATACACTTAAAATTCTAGTAGACCATTAAAAATGAAATCCTTAGTTCTTCAACATTAATCTTTTTTTTTTTTTTCTAACTTCTTACTTATATTATATTTTAATATAATTATTTTTCAGCCACCTTTGTTATTTCTTAAAATTAAACTAGAAAATAAATGATATTTATCTTAATATTTAAGAAAATATCTCCTGTTTTTGGGCCAAATCCAAAATTGTGAGGAACGTCGAATAAAAAAGCGCCTAGCTTATGTAGCGTAAAGCAAATAGCCCCCAGATTTTCCTCACCGATGACATACAAGTGTACGCGAGAGCCGGTTAAGTTTACTAAACTAACGAGATTAACTTCCCAATTTTACAACTGCCATGGTGGTGACATCCTGTACCGTCACTCTATCTTCTTTACAGATAAATCTCCAAAACCAAGTCTTCGCTTCTTTCAATCAAATTTCACCTTCCCTTCTTCTTTTCCGACAAATTCAGAGCAAACCCAAGAGGTTTAACGGTTACAGAAAAGCTCCAAACTCCTTGAATGGAGTTTTGACTGTGAAAGCTTATATGGAGAACCAAAACTCTATCTCTAGTTTTGCAAACAAAGTCATCGGTTCATTGCCTGTTATTGGTCTTGTGGCTAGAATTATCAGCGACGAAGGTGGTGTTGGTGGGGATATTATTGATTTCGCTGAATTTCGAAGAAGGGTAGGGAAGAAATGCGGCATAAATGATTCTAAAGCTTTCTGTGACTTTCAAGAAAGGCAAGGACAGGTAATTGTGCTGAATTTTTCTCTTTAACTTTTATTTATTTTTTGTTGTTGTTAAGTTTGATTGTGTACTAATAATTGGGATATTGATTTTGGTTTGACATACTCATCGTTTTCTTGATAACAAGTGCTATATAGACTACTTAAGTCGTGCTGTGAATTTCCTTATGTGTTATGTGAGCATATTGTAATTTTGCATCTGTGAATTTGTGACATCGTATTTTGGAATGTACAATGGATTCATTACATTTGTTTAATAATCTTAGGTATTGTATACTCGAATTAAGTTCTTGAGCTGGTTTTGCTTTTTGTGTAGACGGGGAATCCTTTGCATGTTTTAATGTGCTGTTGGCTAGCTGCGGTTGGTGCTGGTCTACTCAAATCTGAGGAGATTCTGGAGGGAGCAGCAAGGCTTCGCCTTTCAAATGATCTTGAATTTGAAGAGCAGACTTTCATTGCTTTGATGAGTGAGGCCAGAGAGGTAGGTCTACGATATAGCTTATGTTGTAACCCTTGTTTTCTGATTCCAATCTGCAACGAGTTTAGGAATGAATCCAAGCAAAACTTATAGCCCAAAAGCCACACTTCGACAACCAGCTGAATAAGCACAATGATTTCAGTTGCTAACTCAAATTAAGCTCAAAGTCAAATTAGGCATCCTGCATGGATACTAGTTAAGTAACATTTTGAACCTAATTTATATATAATACAAATTGTTGAACATAATAATTTGTGTCATACTTGTGTTTCTATGACTTTAAAAGAGGACTGGAATAGTGATTTTCTAAATATTCCAAGTACGATTATGCCTGATGTCTGACAAGATACAAGGATCATGTGTAGTTGAAATTAGAAACTAATGCCCATATTTGAGCGTCTCTTCCTATTTTGCAATAAAACTTAGACCTGAAATGTATACTCGTGGATGGAAAGAATTTTCAAGAGGCTTTTACCAGAAAGAGTATCAGAAAGAACTTATTAGATTCTCTTCCTCGCGATAAGCTCCTCAGAGATTATTTCCTTTAGATTTGCTAGATTTCAACTAATATGTGCTAAGTTTCAGATGGCATGTTTATGGTCATTTTGACTGGAAAGGATCATCATTTGAGCGTTAATCTTAGAGAGCTTGGAAATTGGATTCCTCAAGATATATGCACCATGATCTTTCTTGTTTGTTATGATGAAGATTTCCATTTGCGCATTGCTTACTTGGTTTGGCGTAGGTCCATAATTTGATTTAGGATATTCTTGCATACATCCTTAAAACCACCTGTATACATATGCAGAGACGAGCTAAACTAAATGCCGCCGTGCCAACGATTCCTATGGAGGTTCGTGCTGAGAAGGCTCTGGAAGCAATTTATGTCTGCTGCTTTGGCAAGGAACCTATAGAAGATGAAGATGAGAGACTGTTAAACACCATACTCAAGGCTGTTTTCCCATCAGTCAAGCAGCCAGAGATAGAAAGGATTGTCAAAGATAGGGCCAAGAAAGTAGCAGAAGGCAGTGATGAGATCAGTGTTCCAGAATCAAAACCACTGCCAAAAGAAGCTGTACAACAGCAAATGAAAGACCTACAATTCTTGAAACAAAATAGAGAAACTTAAGAGTACTGAGTTTTAAATAAGGACATGATTGAAAATGTCAGCTGAAACTTGTTGGAGTTTTGTTTCTTTTGAAAGTAGGATGTGTTACCATAAATGAGAGCTAAGAAAATGGTTCCCAGAATTCTCGTGTAAACACAGAAAATTATGTTCATCGGATACTTGTTACTTGAATAGTTTTTGATGCTAAGTAATGTTAAGACCAGAGAGTCTTTTTACTTTTTCTGAGAAATTGAATCAACTCTAGCACACAACGGCCAATATTAAAGCAGAAAATTAGATACTTGAGCCAGTGATTTTTGATACATACATTGTATAACTACAAAATTAGAGAAAACCATGACATAAGTTTTAGTCATTTCAGCCGTTTATTAAGCCAAAGGAAATTAAAGACCTCCACAAAGGTGCATTATTAAGGAAGGACCTTTCAACATTAGGAATGCTCAAATTTCTTGGTACTGGCTTGCTAGGTTTTCTGCCTTTACTGGGTAGTTTTGTGGTGAAAATTCTTCTCCCTTGAAGTACTTGTCAAGCATATCCTTGACTCCAGCTGCATATCGTAGCTGCAAAATTTCAGTTCAGGATGTTACTTGTGAGCAAGAAATGAAACGAAGCATGCAAGAATAAAATTTGGAAAAATTTTAAGAACTACCATACCTGTGTATCAATAGTGGTGCCAGAAACATGAGGCATCATCGCATGATTTGGCACCACAGATGGTCCTTTGGAGCTGGTTGTGGATACCAAACATCACCGCTGTAGCCTAAGAGTTTGATTGTAAAAGAGAAGTCATTATAGAAAGAGCGGATATTATAAACATTATAGATGGTAAGCACTGTTGTTCAGACTGGTGGCAGTTGAACCTTCCATCCAAACACATGTATAAGCAATGCATTCTACTTGAAAAAGAAATGTGAGTAAATAAATGAAAAAGAAAATTTTTTCCATAGAATAGAGATTTCAACATTTTCGGAAAACAAACTTTCAACTAGATCTTAAATTACCTGCAATACGTTCACTTGAGCAAGCATCAGCAACCGCTTGTGTCTCCATGATTGCTCCTCGAGCATTATTAACAATCAGGACACCCTTCTTCATCTTTGCAATTATTTGTTAAACATTCCTTTGCAAGACACTCGAAATTCTTATAAATTGGATGATTGACTAAGAGAAGCTTGAATATAATATAATCTAACTAGAAAAT
This sequence comes from Trichilia hirta, assembly GCA_035221805.1. Classification (NCBI taxonomy): domain Eukaryota; kingdom Viridiplantae; phylum Streptophyta; class Magnoliopsida; order Sapindales; family Meliaceae; genus Trichilia; species Trichilia hirta. The sequence continues at coordinate 7,628,428 of JAWDEX010000001.1, read as the reverse complement.
ATGTTCAGTATTGTCTATCATGTAACCAATCTCCTTTGCCAAAACAAAACTGCTTGGACTACATTGTAGCAGTTTAGGTTTCTGACTCCTGAACCCTAATGGTAAAACATGGCCTTAACAATATATGCTTAATCCTGCTCTCAAAGGTTAGTGTAAATTCAATTGAAAAATAAATTCCTATTAGATCAAAACCTGGAATTAGTTTCTGAAATGTCAGAGACGAGACACTAACTATACCTAGTCTTATCCTTAAGAGGGGTGTTGATAACTACTATGTCGCATTTCGAAAGCAATGTATCAAGAACCTCCTCATTCTTTGCCCCATTCTGATTCTCCAATTCTGGACGCATCTTCACCCGTTCATAACAGAGGAGATTACAGTTGAAAGGTTGAGTTGTTGGAGGAAAAGCCTGCCAATACTTCCATACAGTACCCACTTTCTTTCCTTCAAGATCATAAGCTCTATAAGCAATACCTGCGATATTCCATTCCCCATTGATAAATTGTTTGCATCCAGGAAAGAAATTACGGACTAGAATAAGGATTCTCATGAGATCATCTTCTGCTACTGAGACTTCATTGCTTCCAGTGACCTCTGCAACAGTTAAACCAGCAGCAGATGCTGCATCCAGATCTATATGATCAGAACCAATTCCAGCAGTGAGAAGCAGTTGCAATTTTTCGCCTTCTTGATCCTTTCTGCCTAGCATAGGCGGGGTGGAAGGAGTGGTTATGAGGACGTGGAGATCAGGAATATGTTTCTTGACTTCTGCAGTAAAACTACACTCCCAATATGAAGAAAGATTTCTTATGTTTGAAAATTTTGAAGTATAATACTAAAATTCAACTTCCGAGAAGTTGTAGTCCCTGTAACCAACAAGAAGAAACTTCATTTTTTCAATTTAGAGCTACCATTTGATGACGGAGAGATAAATAAGTTAATGAATAGACTACCTTCTAACTCTTACTGTCTATATTTCGAACTAGAAAATGAGAGCACTGAAAATCATAGTCACGTCAGTCGATACAGTTTCTTTTGGTTTCCACAAGAACTCAAGGTAAATTCTACATGGTTGATAAAACATACGTGGTTATAACATCTCTTGATACCAACCTATTGCGCCACCTTGTCTTAAATTACAAATCAGTAATTGAATTCAAAAACAACGATATTGAACAGATAATGAATTCATTGAACTACAAAAAAAGCTAGCACGATTTTGTAAGATAATGTTTCCGTTCATGTTGCATCAAAGTAAATAGATATACTAACCAGAGTTTGGTCCTTTGTCATCAGTGACAATATATTGATGACCTTGTGATTCCAACCATTCGCGCAAGTCCAAGGCTCGCTCCACACTGTGAACAAAGTCGGGATCTTTAACAAATTCATTGGCTTTGTAGAATACCCCAATAATCTTCTTACTTCCAGAAGAAGCCTGTTAGTAATCAAACTTAGAAACTAGAAAACAGAAACCACAATAAACAAAGATTGGGATGAGATAGGCAGAGGAAAACAAATTTATTATTTAAAGGAAATCTTAGCTTAGCTTTCTTCAACATCACGGACGAGAATTTTGTCGATATCAGTTCCTTTCTGTTCTGTAAATTATGTTATTGACATTTTAAGTGCTCAATTCATGCTCCCTATGCAATTAGATTTCTCGTACATGGTTTCATATTGTATATTCAGTTAAATCAAATGCCAAGTTAACCATTGTATCCATTGTACCAGTATAATTATTCACTGCCTCTTGGTTAATCAAGAAGCTAATAATCAAATATTACACAGTTACTGAGTTATATTATATAGTAATAAAATATTATACTCGTATTCAGCTGAATTTTCATTTCGGCCGGGCTTCTGTAAATCGTGCTGCGTTTCGTGGGCCACGATACAAGTGAGGGCTGCTGGAGGCCCATGTGTGCAGTATCACGTGGAAATCACACTTTCGTGGTCCCAATGACTTTCGTGCCAAGGCAGCAGAGGTCTTGGCGTTCCACATCACCTCACCTGCACACTTCATCATCACACGCGTGCAAGATTTTTTAATTGTTCTTTTCTAAAATGCTGAAGCGGATAATCACAAGTCTCACTTCCTACTTCATAATTACAGGTAGTCCTAGATTATATTATCCGAATCCGAAACAAATTTGATTGCCAACATAAAACGAAAAGGCAAAAAATTCCAAGAAAAAATGGTCTATGCATTCTGATGAGACTGCTTGATTTATTAATTTTACTTTTAATTAATATTTAATCAGTTAAAATGATGATCAAAAGGAGTGAAATCAAAATCAAATAAATTTCCTGCTTACATGCAAGTGCCTGGTAGAACCATAATATGCCAATGGAGTGAGAAATGATACCACACCTAAACTAGACCGTTGCTTACATAGGCAAACATCGTTGACTGGGCAAAATTATTTTCTTTTCGTCTTTTTATTTTTTAAGTTAAATGTGAATGTATCCTTTAGGATTCAAGATTACTTTTGAGGAATAAGCATGGGGTGGTTCACTTTTCAGCTATCATGAGGATAGATTTGGTGCATAATGTTTTATTTGCGAAGGTCTTGGCTATTAAAATGTGTTTTACAAAAGTCATTATGGAATCAGACTCTTTGTTAGCAATTAAGAAAATTACAAGGTTTGATGAGTTGTTTTGGGATGGAGTAGGTTTGATTTTTGATATTCCTTTTTTTAGTTCAAAATTTATTGATATTTTCTGTGTTCAGGGTAATCAGTTTGCCCATTCTTTAACTACTTATAATTGTTGTTTGGGAGAGAAGTTATTCTGATGAATTCTCTACCTTCTGATATTTGTAATTCAGATATTAAATTCAATACAACGGTTATTTAAAAAAATAAATAAATAAAAAGAGAGAGAGAGAACAATTGTAGCATGTGAAAGTTAGAAAAAATATATTGACAATATATTATCAAACTAACAAATACAGAGAAAATTGGGGAGCAACAAACAAAAAATTCAAGCAAATTTGTAGTACTTTTTCGTTTAAAAAAGATTTATAATACACTGTAATACAACTTATTTATCGACTAAATATATGCTAAAAAAATTAGTGCAGAATCAATTCGCAATACAATAGTGTTGCTTAATACAACGGGATGTACAGAGCTACACTCTAAAAAAGAGCCCCAAATGTTGGGGGGGTGGCGCGCGCGGGGGTATTTTCTCTTCGTTTTTTTTGTAAAAACCCCAAATTTTGACTTTTAATTGAAATGACTAAAATAGATAAATAAATATTAATTTAATTATAATTTTTATTAATTTAAAAACTATTTTATGTCACATAAACTTTAATTTCTTTTCATTCGCTTTAAAATTATTTTTTAATTTAAAATATATTTTTAATAAATTAATAACAAAAAGTATATGGCTGTCAAAAAATAACTTAAATAAAATATACTCAGAATTGTGAAAAATCAATCATTAATGAACAAAAAATTATTGATGTTTGTTGCTTGTTGGTATTAAACATACAGATTAGATATGAAAGACCTTTAAAAATGAAACTAAAAGATAAAATTGCTCAAAAAATAATTGTAAATATAAAATAAATAAAGGTTATTTTTGACATTGAATAGAATAAATTTATAAAAATATTTGAAATTTAATAATTTTAACAGTATGTTAGAGCATATTTGATATTATGATACTATGATCATACAATTATTTTTAAATTGTACTTTACAGTTATTATTGTGAAATAAATTAAAATATTAAATATTAATTAAATTATAAATCTCAATAAAAATTAATATTATCAAGCCTTTTTTATGGCACGTGCTTCCCCCGTGGGGGTGTACTATTACGCAAAATGTGTTTGTGTTTGCGAGGTACCAGATCGTTTTGGTCTAGTAAGGCTCGGCCCATTTGATCCAACCCGTGGGTCGGCGTCATAGCCCACGTGACGAAGATTCGCGCCTATCTCTTCTATTGTTCGGCCAGAGGAACTCCGAGAGAGGACACTGCAACGGGCCAGATATTGCGGTACCAATATCACTGAACTCCTAACTACTGATCGATGGAGGCAGCGTCGAGAGAAACCGTGAGTCAGCGAGAGCAGTCGATGGTTCTGAACGATGTTAACATGCTCTATCACATTTATGCTAGTGTTCCTCCCAAAACCCAAAGTTTAATGTAAAAGATTCAAAACCTAGGGTTTTACTTGTGTGATAAATTCAACTGTGTTGATTTTTCTTTTTTCGATAATTTGATGTTTGATGTGTACAGGTTGGAGCTTCAACGTAACAATCACGAAGAGTATCTGTTGAGAGGTCTTCAGCAACTTGGTCCTTCCTTCTGCTCCTTGGACGCCAGGTAAGTTTCGGAATTTGATTATTCTTGTGATTTATATGGCCTTATGTTATATTAGTGTTGTTCAATTTCTGTTTGAAGAACTAGGTTCATAGAATTCGTTTAGTTAACAGAAGTCAATCATCAAATTATAGCAAGGGTGTACTTTTTGGACTCGTTATAGGTCATACTTAAGCTTCAATCGGTACAAAAGCCATGCTGACTTGATATTTTAAACTCACCTAGTGAAACAGTAAAGCATAATGTAAATGTTCTGAAAGTCATTTTCCTTTGCGTATCAGTTTATTATCAGTCTGCCTTTTTTTCCAATCTGAAAATGAAGTTGAAGTTGTTGCTTAAAATATGAATTTTTATTTAGTTCATCGTTTTTTATCTTCGCTTTTATGATAATCTATTCCTAGTAGCCGAATGGGTTATTTATCTACTTAAATTGTACTTATTAACTGTGTGCATGCTACAAGTCAATCTAATTTGTATTTCTATATGTGATGGTTTATATAGTCGCCCTTGGATTTGCTACTGGATCTTGCACTCCATTGCTTTACTTGGGAAGTCTGTTGATACTGCATTGGAAGATAAGACCGTTGACTTTCTTAGCCGTTGTCAGGTACAAGGTTTAAAATCGTTTTCATTCGAGTAATTTGTTTTGAATTATGTGCATTCTCAAGGTTGTTACAGTTTTCAATGCTCTTCTTTCTCTCTTTCCTTCCAATCTCTCTCTCTCTCTCTCTCTCTCATTTTTGGATGAAGCCAATAACATAAATATGTACTGGTTTTTTGTAGATAAATAAATGCTTTTTATGCTTCTGTGTGCTCATGAATATGCTAAATATGAACATACAAACTTGTTGGCCCTTTTGTCTAATTCCTTCTGTTGTAATCAAATTACTGAGCCTTAAGGTTTCTCAATCTAACACATTCAAGTGGAGTGGTCAAGAGATGCTCCTTATTTTTTCTCCCTAATAAAACATTGTTGAGCCTTGATATGCAGTTTTAAGAATTAAATGTTCCTTCAAACCAGTAACATTTTTCTCTTCTTCTAAGAGCAGCCAAAAACACATGTTAATTATTTGTTCTTGCTTGTATCATTTGACATATTTGTTGTTGCCATTGTCTGTTTTATATGTTTTATGTTACTTCAGCAAATGACATGTTTGATATTACCATCATTTGGTGTATATGATGTTTATCATTCTTGAAGGTAAGCTGCAAATGCTTTCAGTGTGTAAAGATACATTTCTATTGTTTTCTTCTGCTGGCAGGCCCCAGATGGTGGCTATGGTGGTGGGCCTGGACAGGCAAGTTTGCGCCTCTGATTGGCTTAGTTATTTGGTGACAGTTAATAGACCTTTTTTTCTTTTTTCTAGATATTGCCAATAATATCTGCAGTAGCTCAACTGATTCTTGTTGAACTTTCGACTGTGAAGCTTCCTCTTTCATCCTCCTTCCCTTTAGTGTTGGGTTTGTAGAAAAGCTATGATCCACTGAGTTTTCCATTATGCTTGTCAAGTTTTTGGTTAAGCTTCCCAAGCTATGGGTTATATTTTTCAAACTCAATGGAACATGTTATTTGGTAATCTAGAGGAAGGCTTGAGAAATATAAGGAAAATCTTGTTTGTTTTATCCTCATGGCCAATGAATTGTAGTATCTACCATGCTGTCATTGAACTAAGTTTGAAATGATTTCAGATGGTTTTGAATTGTCTTTGTTTTATTTGTGTGCGAGAGACTGTAGTGCTAGTGTTGAAGTCAGTTTAATTATCTTGGTTTCTGGTTTTTTTCTCCCTTTTTTTTTTCTTTTCCCATTAGTCTTCTAGCATACTGCATTTTTTTGGTTTGAGATTATAACTTCTGTTCCCTGGATCAAACCTGCGTAATATGTTTTGTTTTCTTGCTGAATGAATTTTATGGAAGACTGAGCTCATATAATTGTTATTTCTTTTTTTTCTTTTATCTGAATGTTATTTTGATTAAAGTTATTTACTCTTGTGTCTCAATCTCTAAATTCACATATTCTCTTAGATGCCACATCTTGCAACAACTTATGCTGCAGTCAATGCATTGATTTCTTTGGGTGGTGAAAGATTCTTGTCCTCAATTAACAGGTGATTTTAAGCTTCTGTGGAATCAATATTTTGCAGCAATATGTTCTAGAGAGGCTTGAAAGTTATTTGACATGATCTTCTAAAATACTTTTCAGGAATAAAATGCACACATTCTTAAAGCACATGAAAGACCCAAGTGGGGCCTTCAGGTTTTAGATCATCTTTTATAACACAAACTGAGAAACTGCTTTATAGATGTGCCATGAATCTTATATATTTGGTCTTTTAGCTGCCAAATCTTAGTATCTCTACTTTCTTCCTTCAGGATGCATGACGCAGGAGAAATTGATGTTAGAGCTTGCTACACTGCTGTTGCGGTAAGTGTTCCAGCCAGCTCATATATATGGGGGGCTCGAATATCGCATCTACTACATTGCAGGACTGGTTATTTGAGGGATTTCTTGAAACTTACAACTCTGGGGCCAAAACTGATCTCCTAGAATTGTTTACTTTCTAACAAAATCTTGTCAATATATTAAGATTATCTTTAATCAAATTTTTGCTCTATTCTTAATTCCCCCCTTTCAGCCACAACAAAACTGTGCATTGGGCTTGAGAAAGGATTTATATTTTCATTTATTTTTAAAATGTATTTGAACTTCTCCACTATTCCTCTCACCTGAATTGCCCAAAATTAATTGATTACTATTTGTCTTGATTGTCAAATTAAAACTTCTGATTTGCTCTTCTAATGGGTTGCGCATATTTGCTTATCTGTTCTATGGATATCTTGTTTGCAAGTTTTGTATTCTATCCGTGTAAGGTTCACTCAATCTTTTTAATCGTTAATTTCTTGTTACATGTAGGTTGCAAGTATCCTAAACATTTTGGATGACGAACTAGTTCACAATCTTGGAAATTTCATCTTAAGGTGGTTTTAAGTGACTTTTAATTTAAATTTTGTCAATAAAAATGTAGCATCTTGTTAAATCTGTGATGTAAATAAGTGTACCATATGGCATCTCTGCAGCTGTCAGACCTATGAAGGTGGTATTTCTGGGGAGCCTGGTTGTGAAGCTCATGGTGGGTATGTTTCGCATTGCATTCTCTCTCTATGTTCATTCCTTGGTTGTTTTGGCTAATCATTAATGTGATTTGTTTACCTCTTTTCCTTTCTTGTGTAAGTGCATAGTTATTTTTGCATGTGATCATGTCCTTTCTTCTTGGTCTAATCCTTTTTATCTGCTTTGACAATTTGATGATCAGTTATACCTTTTGTGGGTTGGCTGCAATGATAATGATCAACGAGGTTGATCGTTTGGATTTGCCTGCCTTAATTGTAAGATGATGTTACTTATCTTCACGTTGATTTATGCAATTTATTCCATTTTCTGGTTTCCATAATTTGTGATGTATTTTTCTTTCTAACATTATTTGTGGTATATCTGTTAAGTAAAACCTTAATTAGTGGTTTTCTTTGGATGACTTGCATGACACTTAGTGAAATTGTTCTGTCAATTGCAATTTGATTGTATAGGATTGGGTGGTATTTCGACAAGGGGTGGAAGGTGGATTTCAGGGGAGAACCAATAAACTGGTTGATGGTTGCTATTCATTCTGGCAGGTAAATTTCTTTCCATTCTTTTATTGTTTTTCTTGTTATTTATATTTATAGTGGGCTAAAACAAAGTAAGTGACCAGGGAGGCATATTTGCATTATTACAAAGGTTCCATTCGATTATTGGAGAAAGACCAGCACTGGTGAATGCTGGAGGAAACTGCAGTATAGATAGTGTACAAATTACTGCAGTATCAGATTTATCAGATGACGAAGAAAGTTCATATGGTACTTCATCTCAGGATGATGAAGCTTGCCATTTGCAACATGGAGGTAATCTCACTTGGAACTGTATGTGATAGTTTTAATTACCTAGTTTCTTAAGCAGTGGAAGTTTTACATCATAGTGCCCTTTAATTCACATGAAATTATTTATGAAAAATGATTTTAATTCTACACTCATGCATTTACAGGCTCACAGAATGCTCCCTGTCCGGTTACCAATAAAAATGTTGATTGTATTTCTGTCAGACATGCAGAAATGGAACCTCTTTTTCACAGCCTTGCATTACAGAGATACATACTTATATGCTCACAGGTTCAGACTCGATAGATAATTCTACATATTGATGACTTTTATTTTTGGTTTGACATATGATACATAACTAATTATTATCTTCTTCATCATTTCCTTATATTTTGCTTGGGAAATGTGTATTTACTATTTTTCAGCGCTGAAATCATGTCATATCAAAGTGCTCATTTCACTGCACTACTTTGAACTCCATATTATAGTGACAATATTCCTAAGCTGCTTTTGATAGCATCGTTCTGAAAAGAGATTGAGAATAAAAATCAATAGAGAGGAGAGACCCTCTTGATCAAATAATTGGTTGTCTGGACCAAACTCATGTTTGAACCAAAAGAACAGTCTGCAGCAGTTTTAAGCAGTTCAAGGTTACTGTACTGTTGTCTTGGCAATTAGTTATTTCAGTTTTGGTGCTGAAGTGGTATGTTGTAAAATTGGTATTTGTGATTATAATATTTAACCAGTTGTTATTTCTAGATAGATTTTGTATTGTGTTTGATAATTTGCCTGTCGTCTTAACGTGGTTGTACCGTTATATTGCTAGGTTCAGATTTTGACATATGTTGTCAATTGCAGGATCCTGGAGGTGGACTCAAGGACAAGCCTAGGAAACCTAGAGACTATTATCACACATGTTACTGTTTAAGTGGCCTCTCGGTGAGTCAGCATTGCTGGTTGAAGGATGAAGATTCGTCACCATTGCCCCAATCTGTACTGGGTCTGCATTCCAATGCCTTGAAACCCATTCATCCCGTCTTCAATATTGTCTTGGATCGGTACTACGAAGCCCATGAATTTTTTACCAAGTCTTAGATAAAAGTTTTCTTCTGAGTTTTGTGTAAGTTCGAGGATGTGATGCGAATTTGTAATGCCCTACAAATTCATTCTTGTATCTGATAGACTCTAAAGGAAATCTTTGTATATTGTAATTGCTATGTATTGTTTATGTTGTCGGACAAATCGTAGAGGTGGGTCTGAATTAGCGGTCTTAAGAGGAAGAAAAGAAAGGAAGAGTGAAACTTACCTTTTTGCCTTCCTCTGTTTCATGATAGCGCACTAATCATCAGTCATCAACATTATGCTAAATATATTTCGACAAAAGCCGCATCATAAATGTGAGAGTGTCTTATTAATTTGAAACACAGTACGAAATGTAGCGCAAAGAATGGTGATTTAGTTCGTATCTTTGAGAACGTTCCGAACTGGAAATTAACAAGAACCAGTTAAATTGCATAATGCACAATCCTATATAACCTTCTTTTGCTGCAACAGTTAGCGCTTGAGGAGGCAGAGCCCGCTTCGTTTATTTCAATTTTACCGGGGCGGCGAAGATTTTCAACCATTTACGTTAACTATTAGTAACTTTAGTGCACTTAATATTTTTCTGTAACAGTGATTTCTCGAATGTAGGCTGAAGCCACGCAACCCTTTATTCTGTCTTTAATTTCTAGGAAAAGCCCCTGTGCAGAGAGGAGAGGAAAAGAATTTAATTAAGAGCAAATGTTACATTTACTAGTCAGCTTACCGTCGGGGGTCTCTGGGGCAGAAGAAGAAGAAGAAGAAGAAGAGTGCAGTAGAGCCATATACAACATAGGAAAATTGATAAAAATAACTATATTTTAGCTCCTAATTTTGAAATTAATTAAATTAAAAAAATCTTTTTAAATTTAACTAAAAATAATTTTTTTTTTGATAATATTACCCTACAATCTTTTAGATAAAATGAAAACTAAATAATTGAAATGAGAAAACTCAGAAATCATTTCACTCTCTCCTTTTTTACAGTGACGCTCTAAATTCTCATAAATTTCCTCTCTATTATTTTTACTTAGTTGCACTTTTTAAATCTTATTTCTAACTACACAAGCAAATAAATGATAGCACAACCGAGTTTTTTGATTCCTTTTCAATTATATTTTATATTGAGTAAAAATTTTGAATTTTAAATTAAATGAACATGAGTTGTGTGATGGTTTAAATATAAGAAAAATGATTTAAATATTGTTAATTGATAAATAATTTGTCAAAAATAGTTCATTAGAGGGGGATGACACTTGCGATCTTGGTTGCTTCATTTTCGAGTGTACCTATATCTGTGATTGAGAGTCTAAAAATAAGTAATTTTGAAAGTTTAAATACTAATTTTAAGAGTGTAGAATTAACTTAATTCGAGAGCGAGAAATAAGTAAATGAAACTGATTTTGAGTATAAGAAACAAGTGAATAAAATTGATAAGTAAATAAATTTAAGAGTGAGAAATTACAAGTTTTCGATAATGTAAATTAAATTATTTTTGAGAGAAATATTCGAAGTACATGTATATCTGAGAATGAGAAATTACATGATTTTCAAATTACAGATCCCTCCTATAAAGTCACAGATAAGACCAGTAGATTTAATTACCTCATATATTCATTTTTACAATATAAATTAAACTAATTAGTCTTACAAAATATTGAAAAAATATATTTAACTTAAAACAATAATCAAAGCAGCGCAGTGTATTTAAATATTAGTGGCAAACTTGTTACATTGTATTTGTTGAAAGGTACCTAAGTTCCCACAATAGCTTTAGCTAATTTTTCTAGGTAAAGATCACCTTGATTATCATTATAGAGCTGATGCTCTTATAGGTCTAACGCCATGAAATAATTCTTCACAGATAATGATTGAATTCTACTAAGTCATTAACTTTCTAAAGTAACCAAGTGTTTGCCTAGATATGCACACTCCTTTATAATATTATCCTATCAACAAGGTAATATAGAAACAACTTCATTGCATCTAAGTCATCTATGGAACTAAAGTCTAGTGCATCATACATATCGTCTAACTTTCGCAAGTAAACCCCACATAACTACTATAATATTAATCTAGTATTCGATCATTGTCCTCCTCAAAAATTAGATAATGGCTATAATTCAAACTTGTAATGAGATAAAACTCATGTTTGGAGAATTTATACTTTTACCCTTAGTGAAAAACCACATCTCATCAACATTGCCATCTATGATCACCTCCTAAAGAAGTAAATAGTGGATCAAATTATTGAAAAACTTGATTTAATCTAAGAAGTGCTCTAAATAAGTCTGTCCAAATAGTATTCTCTGCACTGCGATAAATTTATATTGTATTCTATCTAGTACCTGCATTGATGATAAAGATGTTACTGTCACAAACAAATAGTCAGATGTCGACATTTTCAATTTTGCATGCAATCATAAATTTACATATATTAGAAAATAATAAATCTCGTCACTTTTGAAAGCAATTATATTCTAAATACTTAAAATCAGTTATATATTAACAACTATCGAAATTAGTTACATCATCACTCTAAAAAACAGGTATGTTGAAAATCAAATATCGAAATTAATTATATACTAAACTGTTGAAGATAGCTACATTATCACTCTAGTAAGTAGTTTATATATAACTCTTGAAATCGATTATATTACCACTGTCGAAATTAGTATTTAACTATACACTCGAACTTGAATTTTAGTATCAACTTAACTCTTGTAAGCAGTTCATATATCACTCTCAAAAACTATTTATAATTATGTACTCGAACTCAGTTTTTAGCATCAACTCAATTCTCGAAAGTTTATAGGTCACTTTCAAAAACTATCTACAACCATATACTTGAACTTAGTTTTTAACATCGACTTAACTTTCATAAGTAGTTTATATATTATTCTCGAAAATTGCCTATAACTACACATTAGAGCTCAATCTCATTTTTGCCACTATCGAAATTAATTATAGTGTCCTAAGTTTGAGAGTAACAATTTATCTTCGATGACTTTTTAATATTGTTTCAGTTACAAAAATATCTAAACTATTATTATTACACAATATTTTCTCGTATTTTTCTTAAACTGTTATTTTAAAGTTTATTTTATTACAAATTAAAACGTACAAAATCGGATAGTTCAAATAAAAATGAAATATGCCTTGGAGTTTTGCTGCCTTTCAACTGCTTTTATTGTCAATGGTTAGAACATGAGTTTTAGAGAGTTCAAGAATTAGATAATTTGAAAAAGTCCGTGAGTTAAGGAAGTTGAGAGTTTAGAGTGTCAAAAAGTTTTAAAATTTTGAATTTTTTTTTTATTTTAATTATTTAATTTTTATTTTATTTAAAATGTTCTGAGGGTAATATCATTAATAAAAATTATTTTTAGTTAAATTAATTTTTTTTTTTAACCCAATCAAAATTTAAAATTAGTGGCTAAAATAGGTTCATTCGTGTCAATTTCATATCATACGATTGAAGCGCGAGGTTTGTATCAATTCTGTGTTCTGGAGAAAGTGGAACTTCTCGCTACACTAAAATAAACCATTAACAAGGTCAGTACAAGGACGCAGTCTCTCATCCCATAATCGGATTTTTCAACTTCATCAACGAGAGTGTTGGTCACTCTCTAAACTGCCAATGGAAAAACAGGAACAAGAACCGGAAGACACGAAAACCATCCCGCCATCGAATATGAGCTCTCCGCCGCACAAGCCAGTGTTTGAATCCGCTACAACTAGCCTAACCACACCCAAGAAAAACGACTCTCCACCACGGGAAACAGAGATCGAACCCACAAGCAGAAATCCACTAACGAAGATATTTTCTCCACCGTGCCAACCAGATGAATCCAAATCCCGAAATCCACCGACGAAAATACTTTCTCCACCATTGGGACCAGAGGTTGACCTCACAAACTCAAACTCGCCACCGAAAATGCTTTCTCCGCCTCTTGAACTCCATGACAACACCAAACCCCAATCGATGCCGTCAGATTTATCACCAAAAGAAGAGGAATATCACAAAATATCTCCGTTTAAGTCTGTGACTACTCCTGATGCTGATATGGTTTCGCCGGTCATCACCAAGGTCGGCCCCACATGCCAAGAAGTTGATGCAGAGCGTGGTCATAGTAATCTTAAGAGTGGGAGAAGAATTTTAAGACCCAGTTTGACGATCTTGAAGAGAGCCAAAAGAGAAAATGTGGTGATATGGGCGTTGCTCGGGTTTAGAGTTTGTGGGTTTGTTTTCAGCTTGGTTTCTTTCTCGATCTTGGCTGCTGATAGAGATCGTGGTTGGGCAATTGATTCCTTCTACCGTTACAAGGAGTTCAGGTTTATTTGTTTTTGTTTTGAGTTGATGCTTGCTTAGTTTAGTTGTACTTTACTGCTTCTGTCGAATTGAATTCGCGTTTGTTTGTTGTTTCATAACTTTTGTATTCTGTGGTAAATCAACGAATTCTGTTCATAGGTTAATTAGTATCACTTGAGTACTGATATTAACTCCAGGGTAAAACGTTTCATGTACTTTTGAGCTTTCTGCATAAGAAGTCATTAACAGCCACTATATGCCATCCATTTGGTTGATGGCGTAGATTGATTAAGGTGATGCTTTATTAAAATGTAATATTATTTACTGGATTACAGGTACTGTGTGGCAGTGAATGTGATTGCTTTTGCCCATTCTGGGTTTCAGGCATATGATCTAGTCTATCAGTTGACCTCCGGAAAACGCAAAATAAGGCAACATCTCCGATATTACTTGGATTTTTCTGTGGATCAGGTGAGTCTTGTTTTGTTTGCACTAGTGTTTTTGGTTTTAATCATAATTTACATACCTGACCCGGGGCTTAGGAACTGCAAATTGTTTAGATTAGCAATATTGTCACAATTAGAGGGACCACTCCCTTTAAAGGCGGTGCATAAGGCCAATGGTATTGATAGCAATGTTTGCAAACTGACTTTTTCAATTGGTGAATATTAATAATTCTGTGGTTCACGCTGCAAACCGAACTGTTTATTATATCAGAATATTTTGGACTATGTAAATCTTCGGCAACTTTTGGACGCCTTTTCTCTTCCTTGCTTTGTAGTAGTGCTGCTTTTTACCTTCTCAAATTGTTACCAATTAAGTAGTATCCCCGGGAAGAAAAGTTCGTTCTCCTACTTGTCAAAGGTGAAGAATTTTAGATATCTACGTATCACCTTTAAAATGCAGAATTGCCTCAAGCTCAAGCAATAGATACAAAATTCAAAGCATATAAAAGTGAGAATCTAAGTTTCCACTCAAAAAGCTGGTGATACACTTTATATGACAAGTGTAAAGGTGTTGTCTACATGGCACTTGTTAATTAAGATTTGAAAGCCATAAAGGCAAACATTTTGGTTTATCCATTGCAGTTGGTTTAAGTGTCTATATCCTGAAATTTCCCCCAAGGGGATATAGGGAATCATTAGATCGTAAGGACTGCTTCATACTTTCCGATGAGATGATTTTACTAATCATTTTGCTTTTTTTTCTGGGTTGAAAGATTAAACATGTGTTCCATGGCAGATATTAAGTTATCTTCTCATATCCGCATCATCTTCCGCTGCTGTCCGTGTTGATGACTGGCAATCCAATTGGGGCAAAGATGAGTTCCCAAGTATGGCAAGGGCATCCGTGGCGTTGTCTATCCTTAGCTTTGTGTCCTTGGCCTTTGGATCACTTATAAGTGGTTATACCCTTTGTACTCTCAAATCTATGTAGTCATACCAGTGCCTGGATTACCTACGAAACAGATACGTATAACCAATTAATCGGTATCGATTGTTATGGAAAACTTAATCCAAAATCATTTTCTGAAAGTGTATAGAAAAACCTTTTCATATTATTCAAGCCATGGATTGTAGACCAAAGTTCAGCAACTGTAAGATTGTTATTTGCTTATAATCTCATGCTTAGCTCACGCATTGGCCGTGTAAAGTAGTCATGAAATCATTGTTCGAGGGTATTACCCATACTACACCCTTTATTTTATTGGAGATTCCTTTGTTACAACCCTAATTATTACTATTTTGATAATAAATATTTCCTCTGCGACGGAAGTGACATAGAATTCTCTAAATTCCTTGACTTTATCAAATTGGTGATTCAAACTCATCAACCATTCAATGATTACATCACGTACAAAAATCAAATTCACTATACTTTTTATAATCACATTATGCGTACAAAGATATATATACGAATTGTGCACGTGTTGCGCACACAATGGGGATGTTCCCTTTTGTTAAAACTATGGTACATATAAATGTATCAATTTCTTATTTTTTAAACTCTTTTATTTTAATTCTTAATTCTATGATTTCTAGTTTTCTGTTATATTTTTTTGTAACTTGAGAAAAAAAAAAAAAAAAAAAAGAGTTGTAAATTACAACATTAGAGTTTATAATTACTGCAATCGTTAAAAAGCAGTGACTAAATAGACAATACATCTCTATCTAACAAGACCATAATCTACTACATCTTGTGTACTTTATTTATGTCCCAACCAACATTGCTTGAGATCAAAGCCTAAACAGATAATAGCCGATTTTGTGGATCACCCAACTACTCCAATCAATTGACAGATTACTTTCAGTAACATCTGTTAGGTTTTCTGTTCTTTTCATTTTGACGAAGACCCTTTTATTTAATCCTCAAAAATTTTATAAATTATGCAATTATCCTAAAATGTAAAGGCTTATGTGACTGTACCAATTTTATTTAGACAAATTTTTCATAATAAGAGAAATGTTCTATCCTCAGTTAATTTTTGCAGTTTCACTTTAGTCGCAGCACCTCTGAAAAAATAAATAATTAATCGAGCCCCTTTATTTTAATTTTCAATTTAATCGTAGTAAAGAAGTAAAGAAGTTGGAAAATAGAAAAAATGAGTTCTTTTCACATTGGTTGGTAGATTTCAGGGTATTGAGGTAATTGACTTCTAATTTACTATTGTTTGGTAATATTTCTTAGTATCTGTACGTTCATGTAATTTGAGATTTTGATAATGCCTCTTGCCTTTCAATCCCTCTAGATTCAGAGGGTCTACATGAATGTTAAAGCGGCTGCAAACTGTAAGAATAAGGATAAGATTCTTGAACCCAATTCAAATTGAAACCTAGCTCCCATTCCAGCGTTTTCCAAAATGAAGGCTTGGATTTACAATGAATATGGAAATTCAACAGATGTTTTGAAATTGAGTCCAGATGTTCCAGTTCCAAATTTGAAGGAAGATCAAGTGCTGATCAAGGTTGTAGCTGCAGCTCTTAATCCTATTGATTTCAAGAGTATGCTTGGGTTATTCAAATCCATTGGTTCTCCTTTGTAAGTTTGTATATCATTTTCACTTGATTTATTCCTAATTTGTTGCAAACATTAAATGGTAATACAATTCATGATGTTTAATTTAGACGGTTCCTGGCTATGATGTTGCCGGTGTGGTTGAGAAAGTGGGAAGCCAAGTAAAGAATTTAA
>JAWDEX010000001.1:7597558-7611500 GCA_035221805.1 Trichilia hirta | reverse complement strand
TTTGGATATTTTTTTAATGTGATTTGTTAACCTCTTTTCCTTTCTTGTGCACGTGGAAATTTCTTTCTGCATGTGATCATGTCCTTTCTTCTTGGTCAAAATCCTTTTATCTGTTTTGACAATTTGATAATCAAGTATACCTTTTGTGGGTTGACCGCGATGTTACTGATCAATGAGGTTGATCATTGGATTTGCCTGCCTTAATTGTAAGATGATGTTACTTATCTTCGTGCTGATTTATGCACTTTATTCCATTTTCTGATTAGGATAATTCGTGATGCTTTTTCTTTCCACATTATTTGTGGTATATTTGTTAAGTAAAACCTTAATTAGTGGTTTTATTCAGATGACCTGCCTGAACTTAGTGAAATTGTTCTTTCAATCACAATTTGATTGCATAGTACTGGGTGGTATTCTGACAAGCGGTGGAAGGTGGGTTTCAGGGAAGAACCGATAAACTGGTTGATGGTTGCCACTCATTCTGGCAGGTAACCTTTTTTATCCTTTCTTTTTTTGTTTTTCTTGTTACTCACATATATAATGGACCAAAACAAAATAAGTGACCGCAGAGGCATATTTGCATTATTACAAAGGGTTCATTCGATTATTGGAGAAAGAGTGGCACTGGTAAATGCTGGGGGAGCCTGTAATATATAGTATACAAATTACTGCAGTATCAGATTTATCAGATGAGGAAGAAAGTTCAGATGGTACTTCATCTCAGGATAATGAAGTTTGCCATTTTCAACTTGGAGGAAAGTTCCCTTGGAGCTGTATGAGATAGTTATAGTTATCCATTTTCTCAAGTAGTGGAAGCTTTATATCAAAGTGCCATCTAATACGCATGAAATTATTTATTAAAAGTGATTTTAATTTTACTCTTGTGCATTTACAGGCTCACATAATACTCCCTGACGGGTTACTGATAAAAATGTTGATTATATTTCTGTCGGGCATGCAGAAATGGAACCTCTTTTTCACAGCATTGCATTGCAGAGATACAATCCTTATGTGCTCGCTGGTTCAGACTTGATGGATAATTCTACATATATCAGACTTGATGCTTGGTTGGATAGATTATGCATATCTAATTATTATTTGCCTCATCATTTCTTTGTATTTTGTTTGGGAAATGTGTGTTTGCTCAGTTTTCCAATGCTGAAATCATGTCATGTCATAGTGCCCCATTTCACCGCACTACTTTGAACTCCATGTTATCGCGACAAGATTTGGGCCTAGGCTTCTTTTGATAGCACCATTCTGAAAAAAGAGAGAATAAAAATCGATAGAGAAGAGACCCACTTGATCAAATAATTGGTTGTCTGGACCAAGCTCATATTTGAACCAAAGGAATGGTCTGCAGCAATTTTAAGCAGTTCAACGTTATTGTATCATCGTCCGAGCAATTGGTTTATTTTGATTGTGGTGCTGAGTGGAGTGTTGTAAAATTGGTTTTTGTGATTATAATATTTAAGCATTTGTTATTTCTGAAGTTTGTATTGTCTTTGATAATTTTCATAACTGTCTTCTTAACATGGTTTATGCCGTGCATATAGCTAGGTTCGGATTTTGACATAAGTTGTCAATTGCAGGGTCCTGGAGGTGGACTCAAGGATAAGCCTAGGAAGCCTAGAGACTATTATCACACATGTCATTGTCTAAATGGCCTCCCGGTGAGTCAGCATAGCTGGTTGAAGGATGAAGATTCTTCGCCATTGCCCCAGGCTGTATTGGGTCCGTATTCCAATATCTTGGAACCCATTCATCCCATCTTCAATATTGTCTTGGATCAGTATCATGAAGCGCATGAATTTTTTTACCGTGTCTTAGATAAAAGTCTTCCTTTGTGAGTTTTGTGTAGTTTTGCAGGATGTGATGCAAATTCATAATATGCTACAACTGCATTCTTGTATCCTCTAGACTGTCAAGGAAATATTTGTATATTATGATGGCAACAATTTGGCTATGTTTTTGGACATATGGTGGAGGCGGGTTTGAATTAGCAAAGTCTTGAGGAGAAGAATAGAAAGGAAGGGTAAACTAACCTTTTGCGTTTCTCTGTTTCATGTTAGGGCACTAATAGTCAATCATCATCATTATGCAAAATATATTACTACCAAAACCACATAATAAATGTGCCTTAGAGATAATTTGAATACTGCCAAAAGTATAGTACAAAGAATGGTGATTTAGTTCGTGTCTTTGAGAATGTTCTCAACATGAAATTAACAAGAAACAGTTAAGTGTATAGTGCATAATCCTATCAAATTCTTCTGCCTTGAACTTATTTACATTAACTAATAATAATTTGGTGCTCTTAACATTTTTCTGTAACAGTGAGTTGGCACGTGGGAGACAAAAGCATCGTAGCCCTTTTTTCTGCCTTTTATATCTGGGAAAAGCCCTGTGCAGAAAACAGAGGAAAAGAATTTAATCAAGGGCAAAAGTTAACATTTACTGGTCAGCTTAACCTCAGGTCACTCCAGCGTAGAAGAAGAGAGCAGTAAAATAGATGACTTGACTTCCAATATAATAGGCCACATGTAATCCAATATATTGTACAAGTGAAGTCCGACTTTTGTATCAATTCTGTGTTGTGGAGAGGACCGAACTTCTCACTAATAAAATTCCTTGACAAGGCAAGTACAAAGATGCAGTCTCTCATAGTCTCATTTTCAACTTCCTCAACGCTCTAATTGGACACTGCCAATGGAAAAACAGGAACAAGAACCGGAAGACGCGAACCCCATCCCGCTATCAAAAATGAGCTCTCCGCCGCACAAACCAGAGTTTGAATCCGTTACCACTAGGCCAATCACACCACAGAAAAATCACTCTCCACCACAAGAACCAGAACTCGAGCTCGAACCCACGAGCAGAAATTCACCAACGAAAATATTTTCTCCCTTCAAGTCTGTTATTACTCCTGATGCCGATATGTTTTCGCCTGTCACCACCAAGGTCGGCCCCACATCCCAAGAAGTTGATGCAGAGCGTGGTCATAGTAATTTCGGGAGTGGGAGAAGAATTTTACGACCCAATTTTACGACCCTGAAGAGAGCCAGTAGAGAAAATATGGTGACAAGGGCGTTGATCGGGTTTAGAGTTTGAGGATTTGTTTTCAGCTTGGTTTCTTTCTCGGTCTTGGCTGCTGATAGGGATCGCGGTTGGGCACTTGATTCCTTCTACCGTTACAAGGAGTTCAGGTTTACTTGTATTTGTTTTCAGTTGATACTTGCTTTGTTTAGTTGGACTTTACTGCTTACGTGTAATTAAGTCATGTTACTTTGTTGTTTAATATCTTGTGTATTTTGTGGCAAATCATCAAATTTTTTTCGTGGGTTAATTAGCATCACTTGAATACTGAAATTAGTTACAGGTAACACGTTTCAAGTATTTTTGAGCTTTCCGCATAAGAAGTCAATTAACAGCTCCTATATGGCATCCATTTGGTTGATGACGTTGATTGATTAAGGTGATATGATGTTAAAATATAATATTATTTACTGGATTACAGGTACTGTGCAGCAGTGAATGTGATTGCTTTTGCCTATTCTGGGTTTCAGGCATATGATCTAGTCTATCAATTGATATCCGGAAAACGCAAATTAAGGCAGCATCTCCGATATTACTTTGATTTTTCTGTGGATCAGGTGAGTCTTGTTTTGCCTGGACTAGCGTTTTTGGTTTTAATCATAATTTACATTACCCAACCAGCGGCCTTCTGGAGATATAAATTGTTTAGATTGGCAATGTTATCACAATTAGAGGGATCACTCTCTTTAATGGCGGTGCATATGGCCAATGATGGGTGTAGATTGATTGATGTTTGCAAAAAATATTTTCAGTTGGTGAATATTAATAATTTTATGGGTCCATCTATGTAAAAGCATTGTTGCACGCGTACATGCTTATTCTATTCATAGGCAACTTTGGAACACCTTTTCTCTTCCTTTCTTTGTGATAATGCTGCTTTTACTTTCCCAAATTGTTTCCTGTTCAGTAGTGTCCCTTGGAAGAAGCCTATATTCTCCTACTTGTAAAAAGTGAAGAATTTTAGATATCTAGGCATATCTCCTTTCAAGTGCAGAATTGCTTCAAGTTCAAGAATATTTACAAAATTCAAAGTATAAAAGTGAGGATCTAAGTCTCCACTCATAAAGCTGATGACACACTTTGTCTGACAGGAGTAAAGGTATAGTGTATATGGCATTTGTTAATTAAGACTTGAGAGCCAAAAAGGGTAGATCCTTCGCAGTTGGATTAAGAGTCTATATCCCTGAAATTTCTCCCAAGGGGATGAAGTTAGTCAATTAGGTCACAAGGACTCCTCCATACTTTCTGATTAGATGATTTCACCAATCATTTTACTGTTTTTCTTGGTTTAAAGATTAAACTTGTTTCCATGGCAGATATTAAGTTATCTTCTCCTATCCGCATCATCTTCGGCTGCTGTGCGGGTTGATGACTGGCAATCCAACTGGGGCAAAGATGAGTTCCCAGATATGGCAAGGGCATCTGTGGCGCTGTCTTTCCTTGGGTTTGTGGCCTTAGCCTCAGGATCACTTGTATCTGGTCATACCCTCTGTGCTCTCAAATCTATGTAGTCATACCAGTGCCTGGATCACCTATGAAACAGATACCCTTAATCAATTACACATTTTCGATTGTTATGGGAAATAGTTAATCCAAAACCATTATATGAAACTGTGTATAGAAAAACCTTTTCATATTGCTCAAGCCATGGATTGTATACAAATGTCGAACGACTGCAAGAGTTTTATTTGCTTCTTATAATCAATCTTATGCTTAGCTTATACGTTGGCTGTGTAAAATAGTCATGTCTATTGGAAATCATTTTTTGAGTGTACTATTGATCCTAAGGCCTTTATTTTATTGGAGATTTCTCTGTCACACGTCATAAGGAAGTTTTTTCCTATTTCTTATTACTATGATTACAATCATTTCCTCAGCGACGGAAGTGGCATGGAGTTCTCGACTTTATCAAATTGGCAATTCAAACTCGACAGCCATACACTCATCAGATCAAGCACAAAAATCAAATTCAATAAAATTACTATAATCACATCAAGCGAGCAAAGAAATATATACGAGTGGACACATTGGGTATGTCCCCTTTTAGTAATACTAAAACTATGGTGAATAAACTTCTTAGTTTTTTCAATTTTTTTATTATAATTCTCAATTCTACTATTATGATTTCTAATTTCCTGTTATATTTTTTGTAAATCTGAGAATTGAAATAAAGAATTGTAAGTCATGACATTAGAATTTACTGTAATGAGTTAAAAAGAAGTTACTCTAATCAATTGATAGATTACTTACAATGATGTTTGTTAGGTTTTATGTTCTTTTTCATTTTGATAAAGATCCTTTTCTCACCTTTTTTTTTATTTAATCCTCAAAAGTTTTATAAATTAAGCAATTATCCTAAAATATAAAGGCTTCAGAATTTTTTCTTATAATTTGAATCAAAAGAGAAGTGTTCTGTGCTCCGTTAATTTGTACTCACAACACCTCTAAAAATATAAATAATTAATCGAGTTCCTTTATTTTAATCAATATAAGCCTAGAAAAGAAGTCAAGAAGTTGGAAAATGGGAAGAAAAGTGAGTTCTTTTCATATTGTTCGATCGATTTTAGGGTATTGGCGTACTTGACTTCTGATTTAACATTTGCTAGGATCTGTATATTCGTGTAACTTAAAAGAGGTTGGTAACGCATCTTGCCTTTAAATGCATTCAGATTCATCGGGTGCGCATGCGTTTACATGGGTCACAGGAGTAAGGATACCATTGCTGATGCCAATTCGTATTGACGAAAAAGAGGGAAGAATGTCGGCTGCAATTTCTATTGCTTCCAACTTGATTTACAGAGAACATAAAGCTGTGTGATATATATATATATATATTGTAAATAAAAACTAAAATCAGCTAGAAATCTCCAAGTGTAGCAAGATTATTGGCCAATACCACATCATAGAATTCAGCATTCTTCAGTAACTGCACACCAGTTTATTCAGCAGAGGATTGCAACACAAGTGCTTTCTTATTCTCATCTTTGTCACAATTAGAGGGAACACTCTCATGAAAGGCGGTGCAAACCGCCAATAGTGTGTGTAGATTGATAGCAATGCTTGCAAAAAACTTTTTCAGTTGGTGAATATTAATAATTTTATGGGTGTAAAAGCATTGTTGCACGCGGAAGTGCTTATTATATCAGTATATTTTGAACCATGTAGTTTATACGTACTCAAAAGATGATGGAAGGTTATAATGTCGAAATTGATAAAACGGGACTTTAGATTCCAGGTGTGGTCTAAAACATGGAAAATGTGTCAGACAAATTTTCGAAAAAGGAGAACATCGTAAATATTTCACCGTTTTATTTATTGTCGATTAATTTTAAATTAATTTATTAATAGAAAAGAAAACATACTACCATTTTACTTATTGTTTGATTAATTGATAGTATTTAACCAAAAAAAAAAGAAGAACATTATAAATATTTTGTGGTCTTAATTATTAAACTGTTTAATTAAAAAAAGACAGAAAATAGGAGATGTTCCGCCACCTTAATTATTCTTGATTAATTATATATTTTTTGAAATCATGAACATAAACACACACTTCCATAAAAGAGAAAACAAATGGAGGAGGTCTCTCAAAAGAGAGCGACCAAAATAAAAAAGCCATCTCCTTAACATTAAAGAATAAGCAACCAAAATAAACTATCACACACAAAAAAAATATATATCATTATTATAAAACATTTAATGGATTTCTACAAGGCATAGAAATAAATCAATCGCATCCAATTCACGTTAATACAAGCTAATCTTAATAAAAGAAATAAACCCACAAGAATCTCAGGTGTTCCCTTGAAACAAACGAATTCACCTTTGAGCTCTCTAGAGAAATTAATTGTTCCTCCCCTTCAGCGATATATATATATATTTTTTTATTTTTATTTTTATTTTTTTTTGTGTGTGTGTGTCTGTATGCGAATCTCTCTCTCTTCCTTTTCAGCAACGTTTTGTCCCCGTTTTTTCAGCCCTCTTTCCGTGTATCTGTGACCGTATGAATGTAGTTATTTGTGAATATCCCGGGTCTCCGTTTTTTCTGAATGAATGAATTCCTTTAGTTAATATAGTTGCAATAAAATTCTTCTTTTGTTTGAAAAGGTAAAAAAATCATATGATTGCCTCCAAAACTAAAAGCAAAATCTTTAACTTTCCTTTTCTAGATAGCAAATGTATGGAGGGAATCCTTGACTTCATTATAATCTTCCAAGATTGCTTTGCAAGAATTCTTAGTTTCCCCTTTTTCAATTACAATTGCATGGAAACTAAGCAAGAATCAATAATTTTTCCCTCCTCCAATCGGTCAAGCATAGAAATGAAGTAAAAATTATTAAATTTCCTTTTTAAATTGGCAATTGTGAAAAAAATCATTGGTTTCTTCTTTCCACTTGGTCATATACGGTAATAAGAAGATGCAGCATCCAATTTGGATATTTGAAAATATCGTTTTTCAATTGCATCTACATATTTTGAGATCTTAATACTTTAGTCCTTACAATTAAAGTTAAACTTTAAAAAACCTTTTATTTAGGTCCTTTCAATTTTATTTTTATTTAATTAATTTTATTAGAAATTTATGTTAATTTTTAAAAAATTTAATTAATTTGTTTTTCAATTTTAAATACTTAAATTTGAAAATTAATTTTTAAATTTTTGCTACTAAGAAATTTAATTAAAGAAAATAATAAGACAAAATGGAATTATAATCTGGTAATACACTTCATCTGACAAGGGTAAAGGTGTAGTCTAAACGGCATGGAGCAATACCCTTGGAAAACCTGCACTCGATATCGGAGTTAAACCAATAACATCTGAGTAACATCCTTCAGGTTTTATTCTTTTCATTTCCATAAAGACCTTTCTTTTTCCCATTATTTATTTAATCATCGAAACCTTGTAAATTATAAATTATCCTAAAATATAAAAACTTATTTGATTGCACAAATTTTAGTTAGAAAACTTTTTCACAATTTGAGTCAAAAGAGAAATGTTCTCTCCTCCGTTAATCTCTACATTTTCACACCACTCACAAGACCACTAAGGTAAAATAAATAAACTATTGAGCCCCTTTATTTTGATTGTCAATTTAACGTAACACAAAAGTCAAAAAGTCGTAATAAAACTAAGGGAGGTCTGGATTTCAGGGGTATTAAGAGTATTCTACTCATAATTTGCCATAGTTTTGTGACATTTGTTAGGATCTGTTTATTCACGTGATTAAAAAATTTGGTAATGCATCTTGGCTTTAAATCTGTCCATGTCCATAGGGGTTGATCTATAAGAATAAGGGTGGCATTCTTGAAACCCAATTCATATGCTAGCCTAGCTTCCATTCCAGCGTTTTCTAAAATGAAGGCTTGGGTTTACAATAAATATGGAAATTCAATAAATGTTTTGAAATTGAATCCGGATGTTCCAGTTCCAGGTTTGAAGGAAGATCAAGTGCTTATCAAAGTTGTAGCTGCAGCTCTTAATCCTACTGATTTGAAGATAATCCTTGGTTTATTCAAATCCAGGGAATCTCCACCGCCTGTAAGTTGTATATCTTTTTCTCTTTATTCCTAATTTGCTGCAAACATTATATGCTAATACAATTTCAAGATATTTAATTTAGACGGTTCCTGGCTATGATGTTGCCGGTGTGGTTGAGAAAGTGGGAAGCCAAGTAAAGAATTTAAAGGTAGGAGACGAAGTTTATGGAGATATTTATGAGAAAGCCTTGGAACCTAAAGAATATGGTTCTTTGGCTGAGTACACTGTTGTAGAAGAGAAGCTATTGGCAATCAAGCCGAAAAATCTGAGTTTTCTTGAAGCAGCTAGCCTTCCTGTTGCCATTGAGACTGCCTACGAAGGTCTTGAACATTCAGGGTTTTCTGCTGGTGAATCGATCCTTGTTTTAGGCGGTGCTGGTGGGGTTGGCTCCCTGGTCATTCAGGTAACAGTACAATTTCTCCTGTTTTATTTAGCAACTAATCTGAGCGATTATTTAATTATTTATTACATCATAAATTTAATCATGTGTGATATTATCTAGTTGGTATCGGGATTGACATCCATGTTTGAGCTCTCACTATGACAATTAATGTGAAGATTAGACTTTTCTTATAAGAATTTAGGTACTATATTCGAATTTTATTAAAATTTTGGAACTAGTTTGACATACTTGATATTGAAATACTGAAGTAACGCAATTATTCCACAGCTATTATCTTGAAATAAGAGTTACATTAGTTAAGATATATACTAACTCTATTTAAAGTTGTGTTATCAAATATCTTTTATATTTTTTTCTTCAAAACTGAAATTAAACTATTGTTTTTAACTTTTATTTCACAGCTATTATTTTGTAACGAGAGCTATGTTAGTTAAAATATATACGAGCTCTATCAAAAATTGGTGTTATTAAATATATTTCATATATATATATATATATATATATATATATTTTTTTTTTTCAAAAACTAAATGGAAGATTGTCATCTCACATATGCCCTTAGATAACGTATATAGTGGGATAGAAAAGAATACATCAATTCTAAGAGCCTCCAGGATTACACAAATCCACTAAAGACCTATTTGCTTAGATAAATATCTTCTGCATTCCGAAGAAGTCCCTTTTGGAGAAGAAATTATCCGATTACATCCGATTAGCTAACCTCTAAAGGGCCCCAATGTTTTTGACTTGAGTAGGTTGAAAAAAGACATTGAACTTCGGGAAAATGATATTAATGTGACATATAACAATAATTGATTTGGACTGAATTATATTTAATAATTTCTTGTACATATTTGTTCCTGTACAATGTTATTATATTCTATATAAGTTATATAATTAAATCATTACACAATTAAATAAAAATAACTAATTATTTAGATAAAATAGTGGCGTTTAAAGGGAACCCACTGTAATTACCCATTTATCCTTTAATCATATATTGACAGCATCTTACCAAGTACACTTAAAATTAATCCTAGGCAAAATAAATGCAAAATCAACATATAAAGTACTAGAGCATAGAAGAACTTACTCCCGAATTTATGATCAAACAAGTGTTTTTAATTACTTTTAACGAGCCCCAGAGGCATATTTGGTGGCTTCTAGCTAATTTTATTTAGTTGGCTACCCCAGTTTAAACCTGGGGTTAGCGTGTGTGTTATGAAAATACTCCCAAGTGCGTATTCAGAAAGCTAATGGCTCTTTTGACTTACAGCTTGCCTACACTCTAGTTGAGAAAACTCTTTGGCTTCCAGCTCATTTATGTTTGATTTGGCTTGAAACTTGCCGACAAACATGGGGTCAGGGTTGGAATTATAATATAATAAAAATTACTTCTAATTAACCAAATAGTATTCTTTCATTTCCAAATGCAACATAAATTATGAGATTGTGTTTTTTTGAGTGTCAAAGCTAACGTTCTGGTTTCTTACTTCTTGGAATTGGTACAGCTAGCGAAGCATGTTTTTGGTGCATCTAACATAGCTGCCACCTCCAGCACTGGAAAACTGGAATTATTGAAGAGTTTGGGTGCTGATTTGGCTATAGATTACACCAAGGAAAACGTTGAAGATCTGTCAGAGAAATTTGATCTAGTATTTGATACAGTCGGTAAGCTATACTTCCATCTGTTATCGGAAATTCAATATGGGAACCCAGCTGACCACATAAATTTACTTTATACTTCGTTTATGAATTACTGAAATCATTTCAATATTAAAGCTGATGACCATTCATTAACGTTTTAATGAATGGCAATATGTTCGTTTCCAGTATTATTTTTTTCTGTCGCTCAATCGTTTTCATTTTAACTGAGCCGAATTTGCTTGAAATTACAAATGAAGTATATATTTACTATATGCTAACAGTGTCCGACGTATGTACGTGAATCCAATAATTCCAGGTCAATCTGATAATGCGTTGAAGGCAGTGAAAGAAGGTGGAAATATTGTGGCAATAACCCGTCCTGTAAAACCACCAGCTTCGTTCTTTCAAGTGACTTCGAGCGGCTTGGTGTTGGAGAAATTGAATCCTTACATAGAAAGTGGGAAGGTGAAACCAGTGATTGATCCCCAAGGACCATTTCCGTTTTCTCAGACTGTAGAAGCTTATTCCTACCTTCAAACTGGAAGAGCTATTTGAAAAGTGGTCATCTATCCAATCCCATGAACAAATAAATCATGCAATATTTCAGTTATATAATGTTAGTGTGTCAGAGTCCGCAAACTATCTTTTGTGTATTTTAGTTTTTGTTCCTGTGTGATTATTTATATAGTAATTGGACTATGTTAAAAATAACCTAATCGTTCTCTTTTCGTGTGACTTGCATGTTATTTTTCTGTTACGTTTTCTTGCAAGTTGGATGCAAGGACTAATAAAGGGAAAAATATATTTCATGTAAATTAATATAAAATTTTTATGCCTTGTTAAATAGAATCAAATGATAGATTTTTTATTTTTTATGAATTCTACGCAACTAAGATCCGGTCCATCTCATATACAAAAATAAATCACAAATTTTCTCTTTAAAATGTGCTTGGGAGGAGTCGGTTTCTTAACGTTCAGACACTAAATCAACCGGAATATTATTACGATCTTTGCTTTCGAGAATTTCTTAGATTTGGAATTACCACATTGACCTAATTTAAAGATGAGTGTTGCGAGTGTAATACATGAAGGTAGCTTAGAGACTAGTCTAGATCAAGGTGGGATATCCTAGTCTCTTAATTGAATGAACTTTCACCGGATGTACTCGCCAAAAACTCGCTCGAAAATTCTAAATTTATAGTGCTACTATCATAAACAGCAGCAATAACAGCTCACCAGACAAATACTTGTCAATCATTTTAAGGGGTCTTAAAAGCACGAGGCAAATCAAGATTGAAACTGAAGATTGATAATGTTGAGGGAGAGAATCTGAGAAGGCATGCTTCACGCCTTTTCTTTCATGTTGGCCCGAGAAATTGTTGAGATTGAAGTTGATGATCCAGTGGTATCAATATCGGTTGAACGGAGATCTTGATTATAGATGTCATTGTCTGGCGTTGATTATCAAAAGCCAAAAGACTTCCTAGAATTAAACAATACCAAACATCGTGTTTTATCTTTCTGAAAACCACTATTATCATTCAATTGCCTAAACTTAGGTTTAATATCAGCATACCGCAACAAATATAAAAACCCTATACTTAACCCCAATATCTTCCTAAAATATGCATAGCAAGACATTCGAAAACTTTTTAACTTGAAGCTTAGCTGACACAAACGAAGTTAAATTTGGCTACAAAGGATTTAGGTGTAATTTGGATGGGTCGCAAAGACTTATCACAATATCTTTCTATAGTTATCACTTAACTACATATATGTTCCTTTCTTTCTTTTGTTTTTCGTAATTTTCTTTACAAAATTGTTACTTTACTAACAAATTTTGGTATAAAATGATTACATCTCTCTTTTATTCTTGTAAGAAGAATTGATTTCCTATTCCTTTTATACTGGTTTCTTCTTTTATTCATTTATTAACTTTAATTTTTATTTTTTTATCAATGATTTTGGTGGTTATTACTCTCTTGTCAGTTAAATACTGTTGCGCTAAATCGGGAGATGATTAAAATCCGCTGCTACACTTTTCACTTTTGTTTACTGATCTTTGAAGAACAATATTAAGCTTTCTGGTTTGTAGAAACAAAAAACAACAATTAAGAAAACTCAATAGAATATTAACTTCTTTGTTAGGATCGAAAATAATTTTAAGAACAATTGAAAAATAACATAAAACAAATCAATTCACGATAATTTAAACAAATAAGCAAATCATACAAAAAATACGAGAAATTTAAAAAAGAAAATTGTGTATTAGTCTAAAAATTTTAAAGAACACAAAATCAAGTATGGCCTTTTAAAACAACAACACTTTCTCTTCCTCCTTTACTCCTAAATTTACAAGTCTTTTTAATGGTTTCAGATTACTTCTAAAAAACTTCTCTCGACCTTAGAGAATATCTCTCTGCCGTATTCCTCTCCCTAAACTCAGAAAAACATCCTATATTTATAAATAAGCAAAATCTCTCCTAATATCTTTAGAAAATCTGCTGGTTACAAACAATGGAATCTAGTTTTTCTAATATAAACCAATTCTAATTAAATTAGGAGAACAATTTTTACCAGTTTGGGACTCCTGAAGATATTCGTTACCTGTCCAAATTAATTCGGCGGAGTTTATATATCACTAATATAGCCCTAGCACAATCGGTGCTATGACCGATGCCATAATTGGTGCCGGTTTCATCCAGCAGGCCAGGACCGGTCCTAAGTCCGACGCCGGTCCTGACAAGTCTCCTGCTCTCCAGTTATGTTCTACTTCTTGGCTACCTGCATTAAACTTGAATCATTCTGACATGGTTGACCTCTATCGATCAGCTTTCTCTGGAAAACCTTGATATCTTGGAGTAGAACTTGGAGCTTGCTCAAAAGCATATAGCAGGAGCTGTCTCATGAGAAGATTTAAGAATCATTAGCGAGGAACTGTGTATTGCAACTATAGCAAGCAGAGAAGAAGAAGAGATTTGAGGACTCTGTGCTGGACATCCTAAATCAAAAGGTTGCTGATTTAAGACGGCCATCAACATTATTTAATGCCGTGGAGGATTTTAGGCCTCGCGTAGAAAGAAACAGAGCCTACATTTGGAATGATAAATTTCAGAAAGAAAAAACTAGAAAGTAATTAATTTTATTTTTATTAATTCTCCTCTTTCTCTCCCATACCTTGATCTTCAAATTTAATTAAATAAAAAAAATCTCCTCTTCCTCTTATGTACTTTCTTTTTGGGGACAGCCAATTCAAGA